>APFE031302241.1:0-17769 GCA_000404065.3 Pinus taeda
AAAGAAAAGGTGTAAGTGAGCGTCTTGTCACTTCGTGCTCATTAAATATTCGAAGGAGACTAGAGTCATCTTTTCGTCCTTTTCTCGACTCTCGAAACATGAAAAGGTCAAGTTCAGTTCCTATGTCTTAAAAATTTATTTGGCCACGATAAAATTACCTAGTTAGATCTTGTGTGCGTTTCTTTTTGCTATGACAACTTTTCCAGGGTTCACCAACCCAAGTTCCCCTCCTGACGGGAATCCTAGTTATTCCCCTCCTCTTGGGAATGTTGGTGCTCCTTATATGGCGACGTTATCCCTTCCAGGGTTAACTGTCGGGTTTCCTGTTTGGTTGTTTTCAACCTCTTTGGTCCCTACCGTGTTGGCTGATACTCCATCAGTCCCTCCACCTGCTCAACATCATGTTGAACTAAGGTGGACCTCTCTCCTTCGACGCCTACTTCTGTGTCTCCTTCTTGTACTTCGCCTGGTGAAAGTTTCGATTCGAATAACCAGGTGGCTAAGAAGAAGAAGAACAAGAACAAGAAGAAGAAGTCTCCCAAGGGAGAGGTTACAAGTACAACTATTCCCGTAAGTACACCTGAAGTCGGGCCACTTTCTGCTCCCCCGCGGAAGGTTAAGTTTCCTTGTCGATTATGCAAGGAGAACCATCTTCTTCGTGATTTTCCTGGCATCCCCAAGATCTTAGAAGTAGGGTATTGTGATTCGGCCCGCCCCTCATCATCCACTGAAGCTCATGACGATGTTACCTCATCAGTTGCGAATGGTAAGGGAAAAGGGAAGATTCGAATCCCCTGCAGACTTTGTCAGGGCAATCATCCCCTTCACCTTTGTCCACTTATGGATAAAGCATCTGCTGTTTTGGAAAGTCTCCCAGCTCCCTTGCCCCAACTCCCCATTGGATATCAACGTCTTTCTGCAGTTGCAGATCGTTCGCCTCTCGACAATGAGATTGGTTCACATCCTTCTCTTTTCCAAGCACCTCTTCTCGAACCCGGCTGTGCTCAGTCTATTCCAGACCAACCATTGGTCGGAAAGAGTGTCGACCGGAGCTCACCTCCTGTCGACCACTCTGTTTCGGAAGAGCAAACTTCCCATGTTCTTCTCGTCTCATCGGATTCTCCTAAGCTAGATGATGGTTTTCCCATCCCAGCCTCTCCGGAGAATTGCGATTCGGTCCCTCTCGAGCAGGGGGGCAACCATATGGTTCCCCCACCAAGTAGTTCGGTTGTGTCCTTCGATTGGAGTCGTTTGACTACCCCTCCCCTTCCATCCCATGTGCCTTTCTGGGTCACCGCCTATGCCTCTCATATGGCGCTGCCTGGCACTGTGTTAGATGAAGGAGCATCGGTTAGTCTTATGCCCGTTACTACTTGGCAGGCTTTGGGTTCCCCATCGCTTGTACCTGTTGCAGCGAATCTCACCGCTTTTGATGGAGGAACGAGTCAACCATTAGGGATCCTTCCAAAGTTCCCTATCACTTTGGGAGGCAAGAATGTCTATATAGACGTCTCGGTTACCCAGGGTTCTTTAGACTTCAGTCTTCTCCTTGGTCGTGACTATGTGTATGCCATGGGAGCCCTTGTTTCTTCACTTTTCCGTGTGGTTTGCTTTCCACACGATGGAAGAGTAGTGACAATGGACCAATTATCGTTCGTTCATCCACAAGCCCCTCCGGTACAATTGTCCTTCCCTCTTGGTTCTCATCCACCAGTTGCATCTGTCTCACCCCAGATCAACTACGTGGCCACCTCTCCCATGCCTATATCCAACCATGCCGCTATCGTGCATAGTGTTCTGGGGGCATTGGGTCCCGACTTCCGAGACATTGACCTCCCATCGGGAGTGCCACTCTTGGAAGCCCCGAATTCCTGTTCATTATGATGAAGTTCAGGCGGAGCATAGTTCACTTCCCTATGTCAAGCTCCCTAAAAAATGAAATTAGGTTTGGTCGGAGCATAGTTCATTTTCCTATGTCAAGCTCCCTAAAAAATGAAATTAGGTCTACCGAGCATAGTTCATGATCTTGTGTCAAGCTCGTTAAAAAATGAAACAAGGGTTATGAGGATAGTTCTCTTACTGTGTCAACCTCATTAAAAAATGAAACAACTCCCTTTCCAAATCGAGTATTTTGATTAAGATCTTGTAAAATACAAGTTGAGTCTTTCCAAGATCTCGAAAGTGAACCTTCATTCCATCCACTTTGTTGAATGCAATGAAGCTTGGGGGGAATGTACCTCGTTTTGCGTCATTATGCTGGGGGCATGTGAACTTATAACAAGCATAGTTTTTCATTTCAAGCTTGTGTAAACATGAAACCGAATCCAAGCAGAGTTCTCTATGGTTCAAGCATGTGTAAAAATGAACCCATACCCGAGTCACCCTTAAGCTCTTTTCTGACTCGTAAAATATGAAAAGATTGCCAAGTATTTTTTCCTTTTTGACTCGCTAAAAGAGAATAAAAATGGAGGTCTTCTTTCAGCTCTTTTCTGACCGTTTAAAGATGAAAAGATTGCCGAGTTATTCCTCTTGACTCGCTAAATGTAAATGAGAGGCGGTCGTCTTTAAACCCTTTTCCGACCGTGTAAAAACGAAAAGATTATCGGACCCTTGTCGTTTCAGGTTCGTTAACGGTAACGAAACGACGTGATATCGATTGCTTTTTTACTTTTTCGGGTCGATGTCACTACTTACGAAAAGTACTCCTTGGTCGTAATGGCCAGGCAGTTCTTTCGAGCATCGTTTTATACTTTTTCGGGCTCGAGAGACACAACCTTACGAAAAAGCACCCCCCTGGAGTTTTCTTTTCCGTTGTCTTTTCAAACTCTCTAAACATGAAAAGGCGCCGAGTTATTCCTTTGTCAGACTCGTTAAAACATAATGACATCGGGCTCCGTCGAAATGACGCTCTTCAAGCATATGCTATCCCCGTCAAGCTTGTCATCCAAAAATAACCGGGGTACTCGCCAGAAATGGTGGGGGAAATAAAGGAATCGTGACCGTCGTCATCGGCAGTATGTCGCTCTTGAACATGGCACTGTTTGCATTCGTGTCTGGGTGGGGACATCTCATCCCGCTTCACTTTTTCCTCGATGGGTTTGGGATATCCTATTTGGCCATTCATCTGCTCATTGTCCAGTCATCATGACCTCTGATCATTTGACCCCGAATACTGCCAAATCCGTCATTGTGCTGCCGATATGTTCAAGAGAAGTTGGCCTCTGCAAGTATAACCTCCCTCTGATATTTCACACAAAACATATTGTCTCTTTCTGTCTCGTGTCGATGATGTGGGAATCATTATGGCCCACCTTCGACAAGATCACTTCCTGTCGACTTCAGCTCATTATCCAGGAACGTGACATAGGGACTCTGTTCAGGTACCTTGGAGCCTGCATGCCTCAATGGCAGGTTCTTCGTGTTTGACGTGAGGTTTTCATCATTGGCCTTCGATCAGACGACTCTACGGGTGTTTGACACCAGCTCATTCATTCGCATGCCGTGGATTGTACCTATAGTACCTTGAGGACCATCGTCATTATTGGTGGCCCCTCTCGCGTCTGTTAACAACTCTCATCATTGGTTGGTAATCAGACAATGTTCAAGCATGTTCGACTTCGATTCCTATATTCACATGTTTGAACTTGTACTTTGTTCGGGTTTGGATGGAGCGCAAGACCCTGGTCCTAATCTAATGTGGGCCAGGTTGCTATTTTGTGATCATTATGACATGACTCATTGATGGATGGCTGCGACCATACCTTTTATTATCATGGTCTCTTCAGCTGGGTGGCTGCGTCCACGCCATAGACCTTCTTCATATGTCTTTTGGATGGCTACGCCCATGCCTAGACTACATGTAATTGAGATATCAGTTGTATCTGCCTGCAGGTTCTTCCTGGTGGTGTTCCGGTCCAACAGTCTTGTAAAGCATTTCACCCCTCCCACTCTCTTGGGCTTCATGCTTTAGGGGGCATCTGTTACACAGTAAAATGTCACTGTCACCTTGTCAGTCTCCTTACTGTGTCATCAAATCACATCCACCATGCTCATGCTCTCTGAAATGGCCAAAAAACCATCTTTGCCTAAGTTTACTGGATCATCGCGACTGTTATTAAAATAACCGCGCTGACGGGCGGATGACAGTGTAACTGGTGCGCTACCACCGCAGAAGCACACGGGTTTTCCGCGCTGGTCGAATTTCATAGACAGCGCACCCTCCGCCTGTGTAAAATCGCGCTGACCTGACCTCTTCTGTAATTGAGATGCGATGCCAGCGTGCCAGCCCAGTTTTGCGCCCGCACTCATCCTCTTTAGGCGAGTTTGTTCTAACAGCCAGCCTTCCAGATGACTCCAGAACTGGTTGTTAGCTTTGTAAAGGTCGCCATCCTTTCTCTGGCATGTCTGTTCGCCTGGTCACCCACTTTTTCTTGGGGAAAGCTCATCCATTCACTATTCTGAGACTCCTTCTCCTATATAAGCCTCCACATTGCCATGAGCAGCTAGTTGGAACATATAGACTTTGACATAGAGGAATTCTAGTGCATTAGTACTGCTCTTTGTAGGCATTGGTGTGTTGGTAGGATTGCTATAGAGCTTGAGGAAGGTTATGAGTTTGTTGCCTTGTATGTGAGAGAGAGACCTCTTTGACTTGGGAGATCTACTTCAAAGGTGAACGCTGATGAGACATGCTGGCTGGACCCTCTAGAGAAGGACTCAGGGTTAGGACTTCGGTTGTACCTTACTCTATTTTTGGATTAATAAAGATAGATGACTACTGTTATGGTTCCATTCCCATTTGTCTTATGAATGATCAATGTGAATTACATCTTTCCTGACTGATGCATAGTTGTTTTTAGTAGATTTTACGCTTGTGTTTGTTCTCTCCTTGCTTGTGCAGTTGTCCGTCGACGAGGATAGTGGAGGATTGTGATCGGCTGGAGCGAAGGAGTGAGAGGATCATCTCTTCATCAAACATAGCGTTGGAATCCAAGTAGGTTTCCTTTACCCACTTGTTAATTGCAACTAGGAACTTGCAGAGTAGCATTGATTGATTGTTGCTAGACCCCTTTTGGGCTAGTAGGGATCGGCTCTATCCGTAGAGGGGATTTACCTCTCCAACAGAGAGGGTTGGACTTCTCAAATAGTTTGTTATAATTTATTATTGTAATAAGTTAGAGACTATCTTATTTTATACTTAGAGATAGAGTTGTTAGCATAGGTGTGCATGAGAGCTAAGAGATAGAAGATTGTTGTTAGATCTCTTAAAAATAGAAGATTGGTGTTAGATATTGTTAGAGAAATTATTTTAGTAATAAAAGAAGGGAAAACGTAATGAGCGAGGTATGGGAGAGGCTTGGAGTGGAGTGAGAGCTCAACGTGTGTGTGTGTGGACTGTATTTTGTGTAATAGAGGTCATTTCCTTGTGTAATCTGGCCAAGGCCGAGACCCTGTTTTTTATTTATGAACAATTCCAGTATTTTTTGCAGCACTTTTTATGCGGCCCGTGGAGGTCTTGTATGATTGATTTACCTTTTGAAAATCCATGTAGCTTTGATATGTCTGTGTTTTTATTCTTAACGGTAGGAATTCCCATGACTAAGGCAAATCTGGCATAGCTTGGGTCCACGAATGGAAAGTCCAATAACATAGAGAACCAATGGAAAATTATGCAGTGGAACCCTTGAACGGACTTGAAATGATACCTAGTTTGATTTTGGGACTCATCGGGTACATGTAACCCGATCGCATCGGGCCTGTGTGGTGTTCCCATATTGCATCACGTTACAAAGGAAAGCGGATGCGAAGGATTATAAAGGTTTCTTTGAAGTGATATCGGGTCCGGCGGATATTGCATCGCTTACGGGAGGCGATGTCCAACCACTGCAACTAGCGATCGCCAATTGGCATCACATTGGGCCATCAGAGTGGAACACATAGCTATATTAAAAATGACATTGCAAACTGCCGATAGCGATAGTGATATCGCATCAGGACTGTGGAAAGCACCGATAGTTGGAAGCCCACATTGATGACCGCTGATACCGCGATTAGATCCTGACCGTCTGGTCGGTCAGATCTTGATCTGCGTATATAACCCCGTATATGCGTTAAAAGGCATAGAAAACGTTGTTTTCAACAGTTTTGAAGGTTTTGGGTCCCAAAAGGGATTAAAGAGCCGATTTTTCATTTTAAAAGGGTTTTTCAGTCCCGATAGTGGGGGGGGGGGGGGGGGGGGTCAAAGATCCCTTGTGGGCTTTATTTAAATCGATTGTTGCCACTGCACCATTTTTTTTTGGTATCAGAGCAGAAGAAAGAGGTGTTTGTAGCGAAGATGCCACCAAAAAGAGGAATTAGTCGAGGAAGACCAGAACCAAATGCAATTCTGTTGGAAGAAGTGTGGATTTTGTGTGGATGAATGGAGACAATAGAGACAGCCCAAAGAAGAGCGCCCAATGATGGAGCTGAGATTTCTTTAGAAGAATCTGCTGCAGATGTGGGAGAAGTAGAGGAAGACAATGAAACCACCAAAGTCCTCAAGATGCTGGCAAAATTTGGAAGCAATTCCAAGATGGAGATTCCTATGTATGAAGGGAGTCTGAATGCGGAGGAGCTTATGGATTGGATTAGATCCATAGATCAGTACTTTGACTATGAATAGGTTGAGGAGAATAAGAGGGTGAAGTTTGCAGTCACCAGATTGAAGGGTCATGCAACCATCTAGTGGGATGAGGTACAGACATCAAGAACAAGGAAATGGAAATCTAAAATCAAGCAATGGGATAAAATGGTAAGTAAACTGAAAGCCAAGTTTTTTCCTAAAGACTATAATTTGAGTCTTTTTAAGCAATTGCAAAATTTGAAACAGAAAGGAATGTCTATTAAGGAGTATACAAAAGAATTCTATAGATTAAGTATTAGAGTAGGGCATGTAGAAGATGATGTGGAAAAAATAGCTAGATATATAAATGGGTTAAGGTATGAGATACAAGATGAGATTAGCTTGTTAAGTCTGAAAACTGTTGAGGATGCATATCAAGCAAGTCTGAAGGCAGAGGAGAAAATATTAAGGAAACAGAGTTAAAGGAACAGAGGAAAGAGCTCAGTGAAAGGTAGAGGAGCTGCTAGATCCAGAGGAACACAGCATCAGCATGAAGCAAGAAGTTCGAGTGGCAGATCACCACAGAGGGGTGAATCTAGTAGAGGAAGATTCGTGCCCAGAGGAAGAGGGAAAGGGAGAGATGTTAGATGTTATACTTGTGGAGAATAGGGACACATGTCATCGTACTGTCCTCATAATAAATCAGCAAGACAGAGGGGTGCAAATGTGATTGAGGCAAAGCCAGAACCACCTCGACTTGTGGAGAAAGAACAACCCCCTAAAGAAGGTGAATCACTGCTATTTAGAAGAACTTTGCTTAGAGAAGAAAACGAGACTGGAGAACCTGCGCAAAGGAAGAACTTGTTTAGAACCACATGTAAATCAAAGGGTAAGTGTTGTAAGGTCATTGACAGTGGGAGTACTGACAATCTTGTGTCCACAGAGATGGTGGAAAAGCTTGGGCTAGCAAGGACGACACATCCTGCGCCTTACAAAGTGTCTTGGTTACAGAAGGGCCATCAAGTCATTGTGATAGAGCAATGTAATGTGGAAATGCGGATCGGCACATACAAAGACGTGATCCTATGTGATATAATGCCCATGGATGTATGTCATATATTACTGGGGAGACCATGGCAATTTGGATTCATGACGGGACAAGAAACACATATACCATAGAGAAGGATGGAACTAAGCACACATTGTTGCCAGTGAAGAATGATGTTGATAAAGGACTGCCTGAAAATAGTATCATGTTGATAAGTGTTAAAGAATTGCTACAGGAGGTCAACAAAAGCGAGGAGTTGCACTTTGCTATTGTAGGGAGGCCCAAGGTAATCTTAACCTCTACAAATTTAAATGATTTTCCTGTAGAAATTCAAGCTGTGTTAGATAATTTTATGGATATCATCGTGGATGAATTACCGAATGAATTACCACTGGTTAGAAGTGTCAGCCACCATATTGACTTAATACCAGGAGAAGTTCTACCCAATAAAGCTGCATATAGACTAACTCCTCAAAAAAACGCTGAGGTTGCAAGGCAAGTATAGGAATTGGTGGATAAGGGGCTGATCAGAGAGAGTCTGAGCCCGTTTGTTGTGCCAACGGTACTTAGTCCGAAGAAGGGAGGAGAATGGCGCATGTGCACAGATTCTAGAGCTATCAACAAGATAACAATCAGGTATAGATTTTGTTTTCCCAGAATGGATGATTTAATGGACTGTTTAAGTGGATCCAGGTACTTTACTAAGATAGATTTGAAAAGCGGGTATCATCAAATCAGGATTCGTGAAGGCGATGAATGGAAATCCACTTTCAAAACAAATAGTGGATTATATGAGTGGTTAGTGATGCCTTTTGGGCTCACTAATGCACCCAATACATTCATGAGACTAATGAACGAGGTCTTGAAGGAGTATGCAGGTAAAATTGTCATTGTTTACCTTGATGATATTTTGGTTTTTAGCAAAAGTAATGAGGAGCATTTAGAACATCTGAAGTTGGTCCTGGAAACTCTACAGAAGGAAAACCGCCTAATCAATTTGAAGAAGTGTAGTTTCATGAAAGAGGAGCTGGTGTACTTAGGATTTGTGGTTTCAAAAGAGGGCTTGAAGATGGATCTGGAGAAGGTACAAGCAATCAGGAACTAGCCTACTCCCAAAAGCATATTTGAGGTAAGAAGTCTCCATGGACTTGCTAGTTTTTACAGAAAGTTTATAAAAGGGTTTAGTCAAGTTTGTGCACCAATCCTTGAGACAATCAAGGAGGTCAATCAACCATTTCAATGGACAGAAGTAGCAGAAAGAAACTTTAATCTGCTGAAAAAGAAGATAACAGAAGAATCAATTCTAGCATTGCCTAATTTCGAGAAAGTCTTTCAAGTAGAAACCGATGCAAGTGGAGTAGCAGTTGGTGCGGTACTGAGTCAAGAGCAAAGACCGATAGCATATTTCAGCAAGAAACTAAGTGATGTGAAAAAGAAATATTCTTCTTATGACAAGGAGTTTTACGCTATTGTGCAGGCATTGAAAAGGTGGAGGCATTACTTACTATCAAAGGAATTCATCTTATATTCAGACAACCACGCTTTACAGTTTATTAATAACCAGCCAAAGCTAAATCAGAAGCATGCCAAATGGTTGGAATTTCTACAAAGTTTCACTTTTGTAATAAAGCATAAAAGTGGTAAGTCTAATAAAGTAGCAGATGCATTGAGCAGGGTAAGTTTTCTTTTGCAAGAGTTTAAAGTGGGTATTGTAGGTTTTGAGGAAATGATAGAAATGTACAAGGATGATGAGGATTTTAGAGACATCTACACAACAGTTCAGAATCTAGTGAGTCATAACAGAAGTCAGTGGATGGACTACCTTATTCAAGGAGGCCTGTTATTTAAAAGCAACAAGTTATGTATTCCCAAATATTCCATGAGGGAGAACATAATCAAGGAGAGGCACAGTGGAGGGTTATCTGGTCATTTTGGACAAGATAAAACCTTCACTTAGGTGAATGCTTTTTATTACTGGCCCAAGATACAAACCGATGTTAAAATGTTTGTTGAGAAATGCAGTGTAGTTCAATATGCCAAATGAAGGAGTCAGAATACAGGACTATATCAGCCATTGCCCATACACCAGATTGACCATGGGATGCAGTTAGAATGGACTTTGTTCTAGGTTTACCTAAAACTCAGAGAAGAAACAATTCTATTTATGTTATAGTAGATAGATTTTCTAAAATGGCACATTTTATTGCTTGTAAGAAAACTAGTGATGCAACACACATAGCTAATTTATTCTTTTTAGAGATTGTAAGATTGCATGGTTTACTTGTAAGTACTGTATCAAATCGAGATACTAAATTTGTAGGGCAATTCTGGAGGACACTTTGGAAGAAACTAGGAACTAAACTTAGTTTTAGTTCAGCATACCATCCTCAGACAGATGGAAAAACTAAAGTAGTGAACAGGAGCTTGGGGAATATACTAAGGAGTTTAGTATATCAGAATCTCAAACAATGGAATTTGGCATTATCTCAAGCTGAGTTCGCTTACAATGATACACCAAACTGAAGCACTGGAATGAGTCCATTTCAGATTGTCTTTGGAATGCATCCGAGAGGAGTATATGAGCTTAGGGACTTGGGAAAACAGGAAGCTAGGAGTGCAAGTGTTGAAGATTTTGTCGAACAAAAGTAGAAGTTACAGGAAGAAGTCAAAGGTAAATTGCAGCAAAACAACAGTAGATATAAGCAGAGAGAAGATCTGAAAAGAAGAGAAAAGGAGTTTCAAGTAGGAGATTTAGTCATGACATATTTGAGGAAAGAGAGATTTCCTACAAAAACTTATAACAAACTGAAAATGAAGAAGATAGGACCTTGTAAAATTAAAATGAGATTTTCAACCAATGCATATGAGATCGAGTTTCCAGAAGGGATTGGAATATCCCCCGTTTTTAATATTGCATACTTATATCCATTCAGAGAGGTAGAGATCTAGTTGCCGAATGAAGCTACAGGTGATGAAGTTCAAATCGTGGATTGTGAGGAAAAAGTACCAAAAGTAGTCAAGAAAGAAGTTGAAGCTATCTTGGATCAAAGAATATCCAAGAAAACCAGAGGGCAGACATATTTCTAGTATCTAGTCAAGTGGAAGGAGAAGCCACTGGAAGATTCCAGTTGGTTGATAGCAGCTGAACTACAGAAATATGGAGTAAGTCCTGAAATTTTGAAGGACAAGTCTTTTCTTCCCCAGGAGTTTGATGTAGGAGCATTGGGATTAGCCAACAATGTGAAATCTTGTTCACATGTTGTGGCTAAACACGGTGAAATTCATTGATTGTTGGGTCAAAATCAATTTTACTGAGAGGGTTGGACTTCTCAAATAGTTTGTTATAATTTATTATTGTAATAAGTGAGAGACTATCTTATTTTAGATTTAGAGATAGAGTTGTTAGCATAGGTGTGCATGAGAACTAAAAGATAGAATATTGCTGTTAGATCTCTTAAAAATAGAAGATTGCTGTTAGATATTGTTAGAGAAATTATTTGAGTAATAAAAGAAGGAAAAACATAATGAGCGAGTGGGAGAGGCTTGGAGTGCAGTGAGAGCTCATAGTGTGTGTGTGGACTGTATTTTGTGTAACAGAGGTCATTTCCTTGTGTAATATGGCCAAGGCCGAGACCTTGTGTTTTATTTATGAACAATTCCAGTATTTTTTGCAGCACATTTTATGCGGCCCGTGGAGGTCTTATATGATTGATTTACCTTTTGAAAATCCACGTAGCTTCGATTTTTCTATGTTTTTATTCTTAACAGTAGGAATTCCCGTGACTAAGGAAAATCTGGCATAGCTTGGGTCCACAAGTGGAAAGTCCAATAACATAGAGAACTGACGGAAAATTATAAAATGTAACCCTTGAACGGACTTGAAATGATACCTAGTTTCATTTTGGGACTCATCGGATCCATGTAACCCCATCACATCGGGCCTGTGTTGTGTTCCCATATTGCATCACATTAAGGAAAGCAGACGCGAAGGATTATAAAGGTTGCTTTGAAGTGATATCGGGTCCGGCATATATTGCATCGCTTATGGGAAGCGACGTCCAACCACTGCGACTGGCGATCACCGATTGGCATCACATCGAGCCATCGGAGCGGAAGACATATCTATATTAAAAGGGACTTTGCGAGCTGCTGATAGCAATAGCAATATCGCATCGGGACTGTGGAAAGTGCCGATAGTTGGAAGCCCACATTTCTGACTGTCGATACCGCGATTGGATCCTGACCGTCTAATCGTAGATCCTGATCTGCGTATATAACCCCATATATGTGTTAAAAGGCATAGAAAACATTGTTTTCAATAGTTTTGAAGGTTTTGGGTCCCGAAAGGGATTAAAGAGCCAATTTGTCATTTTAAAAGGGTTTTTTGGTCCCGATAGTGGGGGGGTGATTTTGGTTCAAAGATCCCTTGTGGGCTTTATTTAAATTGATTGTTGTCGCTGCATGAGTTGACCAGGTAACATGTTGTTTCCACCGCCTCTGCCCAGGATTCCTGTCCTAACTTGACACCACTGAGCATGCTTCTTTCCCTTTCCATCAACGTCTTGTTCATTCTTTCTGCAACTCCATTTTGCTAAGTTGTATATGGAGTAGTCTTCTTCTGTGATATACCACACTTCTTACATAATTCTTCAAATTCCTTACTGCAAAACTCTCCACCATTATCTATCTGCAACACCTTTATCTTCTTCTCTGTTTCGTTTTCCACTAGAGCCTTAAATTCTTTAAACTTGTCAAAGACTTCAGATTTCTTCTTAAGGAAATATATCCATGTATTTCTTGGGAAGTCATCTATAAATGATACATAGTACACAGACTTACCCAGTGATGGAACCTTCACTCTCTTACCACCAGAGGGGAAACTCATCCGATTTTGCTTTCCATATACACAATTTTTATAGAAATCAAAATCCAGAGAGCCATTATTCATACCTTATACCATACCTTTACCATGAAGTATTAAAATTCCCTCTTCTTAAATATGTCCAAGCCTTTGATGCCACAACATGGTCTTCGCTCCAGAGACGACAATATTTTCTGCTCCACTTTCAGGAACCAAGAAACTGTTGCATCCATCAACAACATTGCTACCTTGCAACTTGTACATAGTTCCAATTCGAACTCTCCACATCAATACCAATGCCTCCCTAACCATATTGCAGGTATCCTTCTCGAACACTATTTTTACACCCGCATCATCCAACTTGCTTACAGAAATTAGATTTTTGGCTAATGTAGGAATATGAAAAACACCTGGAAGTGTTCTAACCCTTCCACCTTGCAACTTTAACTTTACTTTTCTGCGACCAACGATTATAGCCTTCCTATCATCCTCCAAGAAGACATCACCAACATCATATTTCGCATACCCACAGAACCACTCTCTATGGGGAGTGAAGTGAAAGGATGCACCTGAGTCAATCAACCATGCCTCATAATCTACATGTGTACTTGAAGAAGCCAAGTACAAATCCCCACCTTCATCTGAAGTGGTTTTCGCCTCTGCAGAAGGAACATCATCAAATCTCTTTCCTTTATCAGGAGATTTAGATTTATAGTCCCTTTTGTAGGGCCCTTCCATTCTGCATTTCCAGCACACCACCTTTACAGGTTTTCTTGGGATTTAGATCTCCCTCTAGATCTAGACCTCCTACTCGATGAATTATTTTTCTTTCTATTCTGGGACTGTCCTCGTACAGACAGGGCATCACCATTTTGGCTCTCCATATTTTTCCGTCTCATCTCCTCCGTCAACAAGGATGAGCCTATTTCATCAAACTGCAAGGCAGTTCCATTGCTACCTATTGGAATAACCAGACTATCCCATGAATTTGGTAGAAAACACAACAAACTAATACACTTATCTTGGTTTTCTGGTGAAACTTCATAGTGTTGGGTGATTTAAGCTTTACTTGAGGTGAAGAAGGGCTTTCTTGCTGGAGGATGATGCTGGGTCAGAACAATTGGTTGTAATCCTCTGGTAATTCTTGATATTAATAAAGTTATTCAAGTTTTCCTCCACATTCTTGTGTATTTGATTATATATGCATTGGTGTGGTTAATACATGTCTGGTCCTATGTTGTTTATGAATATAGATCTCTGTTCTTCGATAGTATTATGTTGCTTTGATTCCACAGGTGCTCTTTGAAGCTAGGTAGACGAAGAAGAAGCGGAAAATATCTATCAGGAAGGAGAGGAACCAGGCAAGGAACCAAGCGCAAGACTAAAGTTGGTGTCCTTCGTTCCACTCTAATCTATTTTTCATAAAGGAAAGCGAAAGTAGTTTTAAATTGTTTGTTTCTAAGATAGCTACCAGTCTTAGTGGGAATAGCAGCTCCGAGTGGACACTATTCCCGGTAACAAAATGGTGACTCCGCTAGGGAGCGAATAGATTGTTTGTTAGTCTATCTTTGTTTGTTTTATAAACTTACAGACAGAGCCTGAAGTCAAGCCAGCTAGCCTTCGAACTGCATTTTCTATGCAAGTGCAAAGTAGATCAATGTTGCTTTAGTCTATCTTTGGGTTTTATTTATAAATTGAACAACCGATCTACAAACACTCTAATTGCCCTAAGTGGTGGCTCTACTAACCTCCTTAGATCAACCCCTGTGATTTACATTTATTGAACATCACTTACTCGGCCTAAATCCTTGAACTGAACTGCAAATTGTGAGCAAAGACTGGTTAAAAGCCTCGCACTGGTACCATTGCACCCTCCCTTCAAGGCAATCTGTATGCATCGCACTTCCCGTGTGCAGTAGGTGAGATGCATACTGGATTCCCTGTGTGACAGGTGTGATGGTCAGGGAAGGTTAATTTTACCTTCAGACTTTGGTTTTTCTTCACTCTTTTCAGTTATATTCAGGAGTTTTGCTGTATGTGGTCAGTATATCTCTGTGAAAACCCCCTTCTCTTCCATCATTCCGCCTCTATTGTGCCAAGAACTGTAAGTGTTTTTATGTATTGTGCGCCATTTTCAGTTCTCTTTTACAAAGAAGTAGTGTAATCGAACTGTCGTTTCTTAATCTGAAAGTGTCGTAAGTGTCGTTTTTAGTCATAGAAGGGAATACCATTGTTCTTGATAGTCAATTGTACTGTTACTCTTGTATATGATTTGAACTAGTAGTTTTTAAAGTGTCGAAAATATTTTTCATTTCGAAATCGCAAAGTGTTGCCCTTATCTTCACTTCATTTTGAAAAGAAATTTGTTAAGTATTTTCGCTTTGAAAATAATTCAGATTTTCACTTAGCATTCTTCTTGACATTCATACATTAAGAAGGCTGAAAACAAATACATGCATGTGCATTTTCATTTAGACTGCTTGGTTTGATTTAGGACAATGCATTTAGTGTGTGCTCTGTGCTCTTTGTTGAAAGAATCTTAATTCTCTTTCCTTAGTAGCTAGGATTTTCATTGCCAAAAGAAGATTAAACAGTTGTTTATCATCTTAGACTGCATTTTAGGAATTGTATACACATCATGCGGTGAACCTGAAAGGCAAATTTTTAAACAAGATCAACTATAAAATAAATCTAATGAATCTAAAAATGCTTTGGAACCTAACGCACAACATCTAGAAGTCTAGGATAGAGACGTATTCCGACATCGTAAAACCTGGTAACTGTTGTTTTCATTGTTCGTTGGGTGATTCCTCCACTCTGAGACGACAAGTGCCAGTACGGACTTGTGCTCCCATGTATCGTCAAGTATATATTGGGAGACCACAATAGGCTATTTCCTTTATCCTTAGGAAGTCATGTCTACTGCCCTATCGATCGCAATGCATTGAACACAACATTCAGGAAGATTGATTGCCGTACCGTAAAAAGTATTATGCAGTTTTGTGATTGGTTTGGTAATCCCCTCTGCCTAGATTTCCAGAGAAGTCTCTTTCATTCCTTTTCAGACTCCTTACAAGAAAAGGTCCATCTGAGCACTTGTCACTTCAGGCTCATTAAAAATCGAAGGCTACTAGAGTCATATTTTGTTTTTCCTCGACTCTTAAAAATTGAAAAAACAAGTTGTGTCAAAGCGTCTAAAATTTATTTTAATCAGAATAACATCATAAGTTCCCTATTTGGTCTTTAGGTTGAGAAAAATGGAGTGTACCAACCAAGGATTTCCACTTGGAGGAAATCCTAGTCCTTTCTCCTCTTGGGGAGATGTTGGTGCACCCCATATGGCCACATTGTCACTTCCAGGGTTGGCGATTGGTTTGCCCGTAGGGCTCTTCTCTACCTCTATCGTTCAAAATATCGTAATTCCTGAGCAGTCAAGTCAGCAACTAGATGATACTAGAGTTACCCCCCAACCTTCTACTTCGTCTATTTCTCCCTCCCCTCCTTCCTCTTCACTTGATGAAGCTGGTAAAGCTAAAGATCAAGTAACTGAGAAGAAGAAGAAGTGGAAAGAGAAAAAAAAGAAGAAGAAGAAAGAACCAAAAGCGAAAGGGGGCAACCATGCATCATCTAGTGAAAGCCCTCACACCGTACTATCTAAACCTAAATCTCCATGTGTCATTTGCAAAGGAGACCACTATCATCGAGATTGTCTTACATCCCTTGGATCTTAAGGGACTGGTCTCCTCATTTGCACAATCCGGTGTCGTCAACCTCTAATGATCATGTTGAAAGTACACCATAAACCAGTGAAAGCGAAGTATCTGGATAGAAAAGGAATCAAAAATTTCCTTGTAAATTGTGTGAAGGCGATCATGCCGTCCATCGTTGTCCCTTCCTAGACGAAGATAAAAGATTTTTGGATGACCGTCCTGCTTCACCGCTACAACTCCCTCCTGGATATAAGAAACTCTTGTCGAGTCCACCACTGGTTGAAAATCTGGCTGGCACGCCATTGTGGTCGGCCGAAAGGTCTATCATAGAAAATGAACCCTCTAAATCCATACCAGATGAAAGTCAAAAGGTCGAGGTGGCAGTTGACCTGGTCTTGCCTTCAGAAAGTTCATCTTCGAATGATACCATCACTGAAGAGAAAGAGAACGACACCATTCAAATTATTTTTGTAAACACAGACTCCGATGAACTTGGGGGCAGTCTACCCGTTCCTTTACCATAGGAAGGAAGTTCATCAGAGTCGTAATCGGCCGTCTATTCGGTCCCACCTCCAAGCAACCTAGTCATTTCCTTCGATTGCAATCTACTAGGCAGACCCCGTGTACCAGCTAGTGTACCATTTCGAATCATTGTACAAGCTTACAGAATGGTCATGGCTGGTACCATCATAGATGAAGGGGCTTATGTGAGTATCCTTTCCTCAACTGCTTGGAAAGCGCTTGGTTCGCCATCACTTTTGCCTGAAATGAGAAATCTGACAGGCTTTGACAAAGGAACCAGTCGACCATTAGGGATCCTTCCCAATGTGCCCATTACATTGAGAAGGAAAATCATTCACATGAACGTGATGGTAGTCCAAGGACCCCTGGCTTATAATCTACTCCTTGGGCATGACTATATTTATTGCATGGGAGCCGTCGTCTCCTCACTTTTTAGAGTAATGTGTTTTCCGCATGAAGGCAGAGTGGTCAAGCTCATAGACTAGCTGTCATTCCCCGGTTCACACATAGAAAATAGTCAAATGCCATCCCTAAATGGTCTTTTCACGCAAGAAATGTCTCATCAATCTCCAGTCCATCCACCTGATGAGCGCGAGTGATTCAGGAGGATATGACTGAAACCCAGGGGGCATGCACCCTGGTCTATTTCGGTAGGAAAACCTTGGGTATAGAGTAGGTTTCCGTGGAGGATATATGACTAGTCTGACACACCCGTCTGTTTAGGAAAATGGGATTAGACTGGAATAAGATTCTCTCGTCAAAGTTATGTGAGTGGAGGCGACTGCGCCGCTCACCTTTGTCTATTTCGGTAGACATCACCAAGGAAGCATTTTGTCTGCGACGCGGATGGAGAGCTTTCATATGGTAACCTGGGAATTTTTTCGCTATACCATTTATTTTTTAAATTTGTAGGTCCTCTAACCCTTTAAACTCGTAGGATTGGTCATTTCCTAGCTTGCATAAAGAAAGGATCTGGGGCAAAGCTTTAAAAGGTGCAAGCCCCATAAAAAATGACATCTTAGATGAG
>APFE031302241.1:17789-32439 GCA_000404065.3 Pinus taeda
ATTCTTGTATGTTTGATTATATATGCATTTGTATGGTTAACACATATTTGGTCCTATGTTATTTATGAATATAGATCTCTGTTCTTCGATAGTATTATGCTGCTTTGATTCCACAGGTGCTTTTTGAAGCTGGGCAGATGAAGAAGAAGCAGCTAAGATCTATCAGGAAGGAGAGGAATCAAGTAAGGAACCAAGTGCAAGACTAAGGTTTGTGTCCTTTGTTGCACTCTTATCTATTTTCATAAAGGAAAACGAAAGTAGTCTTTACTTTTTTGTTTCTAAGATAGCTACCAGTCTTAGTGGGAATAGCAGCTCTGAGTGGACATTATTCCCGGTAACAAAATGGCGACTCCGCTGAAGAGAAAGAGAACGACACCGTTCAAATTCTTTTCGTAAACACAGACTCCGATGAACTTTGGGGAAGTCTACCCATTCCTTTACCGCAGGAAGGAAGTTCATCAGATTCATATCCGGCCGTCTATTTGGTCCCACCTCTAAGCAACCTAGTCATTTCCTTCAACTGGAATCTACTAGGCAGACCCCGTTTACCAGCTAGTGTACCATTTCGAATCATTGTACAAGCTTACAAAATGGTCATGGATGGTACCATCATAGATGAAGGGGCTTCTATGAGTATACTTTCCTCAACTTCTTGGAAAGCGCTTGGTTTGCCATCGCTTTTTCCTAAAATGAGAAATCTGACAGGATTTGACAAAGGAACCAGTCGACCGTTAGGGATCCTTCCCAATGTGCCCATTACTTTGAGAAGGAAAACTGTTCACATGAACGTGATGGTAGTCCAAGGACCCCTGGATTATAATCTACTCCTTGGGGGTGACTATATTTATTGCATGGGAGCCGTCGTCTCCTCACTCTTTAGAGTGATGTCTTTTCCGCATGAAGGCAGAATGGTCAAGCTCGTAGACCAATTGTCATTCCCCGGTTCACACATAGAAAATAGTCAAATGCCATCCCTAAATGGTCTTTTCACGCAAGGAATGTCTCATCAATCTCCAGTCTGTCCACCTGATGAACACGAGTGATTCAGGAGGATATGACAGAAACCCAAGGGGCATGCACCCTGGTCTGTTTCTACAGGAAAGCCTTGGGTATAAAGTAAATTTATGTGGAGGATATATGACTAGTTTGACACACCCGTCCGTTTAGGAAAATGGGATTATACTGGAATAAGATTCCCTCATCAAAGTTATGTGAGTGGAGGCGACTGCGCCACTCACCTTTGTCTATTTCGATAGACATCGCCAAGGAAGTATTTTGTCTATGACGCAGATGGAGAGATTTCATATGGTAGCGTGGGAATGTTTCGCTATACCTGGGGGCATGCAAAGCTTTTTGCATGCAAGCGAAGAGCGACCATTTATTTTTTAAATTTGTAGGTCCTCTAACCCTTTAAACTCGCAAGGTTGGTCGTTTCCTAGCTTGCATAAAGAAATGATCTGGGGAAAGCTTTAAAAGGTGCAAGCTCCATAAAAAATGGCATCTTAGATGAGATATCCTTATTATATGACTGGCACGAGCAATTTTAACGCGAAATTCAAGCTCGTTAAAAAATAAACATAAGCAATGAGCAAATGTTTCCCCCAGAGTTTAAGCTCATTAAAAAATGAACCAATTTTCTGGTAAATAACCATTGTGAAAACATTATCATCAACTTTTGAGCCTTGGTCGTGTTCTCGTCATCACCTCCACTCTGTTTTAGCCGATCACACACCTCCATTTGATTGTTTACCCTTTTTGAGGAGCATCTGCGAAGAGTGATTCTATTAGAAATCCTTGTGACACTGTCGTTATTGGAAAATTCCAAACCTTACCTGGAATCAGCTGCTACCCGAAATCATCACTCATTCCTCGAAAAATGAGTCTCCTTTAAGCTCTTTCCAACTGACTCGTAAAATATGAAAATATTGCCGAGCGATTAGCCTCTCTGGCTCGTTAAATTCATCGGAAGTGCTATCCCTCCTCTAGATTTTAATCTTTTTGGACTTGAGGGATTATTACACAAAAAGATCGACCGCTTGTCTTGTTCGGCTCGTTAAAATTACCGAACATTCATCCCTTTCATATTATTTTATGCTTTTTCGGACTTAAGGGATTATATGATGAAAAATAATCTTTAGATTTTTCTTTCCGTCCCTTTCAGACTCTCTAAAATTGAAAAGGGCTGAGTTATCTTTGTGGTTAAACTCATTAAAACCGAATAGCGACAAACTCATCCAAATGGACGAGAACGAGTTTCACTGTCGCTAGGCTTGTTCAAACATAGTGACAGGTTCGCCCGAAGGGTGAATTATAGAACAAGCATATGTTATCATCCTCAAGCTTGACAAAAAAAGAGGTACTGGTTAGCAATGAATGGGGAAAATCGGGAAGAAAACTTAAAGAAACTTTATTGGTAGCAAGTCGCTCTTGAACATGACACTTTCTCTCCGCATCCGAGTCGGGTTGGGTTGTTTTGTTCACTGGTCATATCATCATTGGTCTGTCACACCATCCATCTTTGGGGTTAACGCTACCAATCCATCGTCAGTGTCGCCGATATGTTCAAGAGAATTCACTTAGAGAATTCACCTGTGTCTCACCTGCTGCAATACATTCACGCTCCATTCTTTCATGACCGCCACCCTGAACCCTGTATCATCAGATCGTTTTCACCTCCAAAATCATTTTCTGCATTCCATGTCGTAGATGTGGGATTCATTAAGGCCCTCCTATGACGGGTCACTTCTTGTCGACATCAGCTCATTATCCAAGAAGTCGACCTAGGAACAACCATTTCAGTACTTTGAAGCTTGCATGCCTCAATGACAAGTTTCTCACTTTCGGTAACAGGTTTACATCAATGGCCTTTGACCGAGAGATTTTGCGTGGTGTTCGACACCAAGTCCTTTTTCACACCACGTGAATTGTACTATAGTACCTTGAGGGTGATTGTCATTATTGGTGATTCCTCTCGCACCTGTTAACAGCTTACATCATTGGCTGGTAATCAGGCGATGTCTTTCCATGTTAGACTCCAGAACATTTGTCACATGGATCGACTTGTACTCAGAGTGAAGATCGAATGAGTTTTGAAGACCCCGGATCTAGTTTCATCCATCCGGGCTGCGATATATTCAGGAATATAAAGACATCAAATGTACATCATTGCCAAATAGATTAACATCCAAATCAAAGGATGATGAGTCCGAATCATCAGTCTGCTACACAGACGATTGTCTGTCCTATGTACATGAAAATGAATTTATAAAGCTGAGCATGGGAATGCACGCCTCAGCTAGATCATGGAAACTATTATGAAGATAATGTATTGTATTGTATCTTATTACAGGTCACCTCCCAGCTTGAAAAAACTTCAGATCCTCATGGTAAAGCATTTCACCCTACATCAAAAGATTAACGACCTCATGCTTTAGGGGGAAACTATTATAGACACTTATGGGCACTGCAACCCCAATCATAAATGTCCATAAACTGAGGGCTCCTAAGTCCCTAAAAGTGTTGCTTCACTACCTAAAGGAACAACGTCAACTGATTACATTATCTCCTAGAAGTTCTCCACAAAAAAGACTACTCAGAAATGGTCAAAACTGGACCATACAGAATACCTAGTGCAGAGGGTGCGATGCATATCACCTGCCCAGTGTAAAGGGTGCGATGCATACTGGATGGCCCCTCTGTAGGGTGCGATGGGTGAGAATGGACAAATGGCAGAGATAGTTTGGGAGGTGGAAGATCATAGAATCTTCCAGAAGCTTCCCCTCTGACACTTGCCTCTCTGTTTTCGACCAGGGATGAGTAAGAGATCATCAGTCTCCAAGTGGAATCAAGAACTATCAGAGAGAGGACACTAATAAAAACCCAAAAAGATGACTCACCCCCCTACAATCATCTATATATGGATCCATCATCACAGAGATCCAGGGGCTGGAATCTTGTATCTTGTAGAGAAGTGCTATTGGTTTTCTGGTGAAACTTCATAGTGTTGGGTGATCTAAGCTTTACTTGAGGTGAAGAAGGGCTTTCTTGCTGGAGGATGATGCTGGGTCAGAACAATTGGTCGTAATCCTCTCACTATTCTTGATATTAATAAAGCTATTCAATTTTTCCTCCACATTCTTATGTATTTGATTATATATGCATTGGTGTGGTTAATACATATCTGGTCCTGTGTTGTTTATGAATATAAATTTTTGTTCTTCGATAATATTATGTTGCTTTGATTCCACAGGTGCTCTTTGAAGCTGGGCAGACGAAGAAGAAGCTGAAAAGATCTATCAGGAAGGAGAGGAACCAAGTGAGGAACCAAGCGCAAGACTAAGGTTGGTGTCCTTCGTTCCACTCTTATCTATTTTTCATAAAGGAAAGTGAAAGTAGTTTTAACTTGTTTTTTTCGAAGATGGCTAACAGTCTTAGTGAGAATAACAGCTCCGAGTGGACACTATTCCCGGTAACAGTTCCAACTTCTTCCATTCTTCATTTGACACTCTCGTTGGTTTAGTACCTAGATCTACCACGATCCACTGATCTTTATCCACCAATAGATCCTCCATCTTGAGTTTCCACAACTCAAAACTATGACCATTAAATTTCTCGATCTTTATCTTTCCACTGCTCGCCATCTTCTTTCACCACCAGAATCAATCCCGCAGATCTCCCACTGAACGAGGTCTACCACAAGCCTGAGCGAAACCCCTCAACAACAAAAGCATCCCCTTGGAGCCAAAATAGCTCTGATACGAAATGTAGGTTTTAAACCCGTACAGAAATTACTTACACACGAATTCTAAAACACAGAAAATAAACAATGCGAGAGCATAACAGATAAAACACATATACACAGAGATTTTCCCTTGGATCCCAAAATCGAGACTACCAACTTGATTTTTCATTATATTCCTTTCAATGTTATAATACATATTTATGCATGCCGAAGCATCGAATACCATGGACTGAAAACCATTGCATCCAAAACCATGTGCGAAAAACATGCACAAAACCATAGGTAGGTCCGCCCAACCTAATATAGGGTCCAAAAACAAAATTTTCCAGGGCCCTGCCCCGAACCCCATAGAGGGGGGTTACTTGCACCCTTCAAACCCCCTGTGACCCCCTCGCTATGCAATCGACACAACAAAAAGGGGTGCTCCGCACCCCCTCTAACCCACTGGTTAACTATGTGAGCTAGTCTGGAAAGAATATAACACAACCCAACATTTCTTAGAAAAAGGGGAAATTAATCTTCCTTTCTTCCTGCTAAATAGTTTAAAAATAATGGACTCAAATGTGCAAAAGAAAATATAGTTCATAGGTACCACCATGTATCATCATGGGTTGATAAAGATATTGGGAGAATTTTCTTATTAGAAACCATTTTCAAGAAGCACCAGAGTCACCTAAAGAAGATAATGTTAGAAGAAGTAGAAGAAAGAAGATAGAGATAACTATTGAAAATAGACTTGAGTATTCATTGTAGAAGGATGATGAAAAGCTAATCTCTGAAGAATTGATGAAGATCAAAAAGCAAATCAAGACAAGATGGAAGATAAGAAAGGAGAAAAAGGTTACAAAAGAGGAAAATGTAAGACCTCCACAACCTAGAAGGAGCGCTAGACTTTGAGGTTTGATAAATAAAACATCATCAAAAGAGACAGAGTCTATAAATTTACACGAGGAAACCTCGGAACCATCTCCTGTTAACATCTCTTCTGCACAAAGTTCTCAAAATTTTCTTGTTTATCTATTTGAAGGTAGCCCTAGAAGAATATCTCCAGGCATAGACCCAGTGCAACAACAAATATATGATTATATAGAATCACGCGAGAAGAGAAGTGCCTCAATGAACCCAGAACCTTCTATCAATCCACAAGAACCTCTAATTGATGCTCTCAAACATGATATTTATGAATTAGAGATATTAAACAGACATATCAAACAGGAAAATGAGACCTTGAAGGAACAAAATAAATTGGACAAGGAAATTCATGTGAATACCATTTTGCATCTCAAACTGTGGTACAAGAAAAACAGGAAATTGAAAAAAAGGTTTTGAACAAAGTAGCTATTAACGTGAAGTACAAGCTTCTTATGAGAAGGCCTAGAATGGAAGTCACTTCAAAGAAGAAAAAAAGAAGGAAATTGGATGTACTAGCAGAGGTGTCTGAGAAAATGCAGTAGAGAAGAAGAACTCACATTTTTGGTAAATTTCATGAGGACAGGCAATGATGCTGCAGTGGGGGTATGTTGAACCTCAGAATTACCCTCTCCTTGACAATTTGTCTCACCTTTTTCCCTCACTTTCTCATAAGATTACAGACCCCAATCAATGATAAATGCTAAGTTTTGTCTTAAGGAAAGCATTAAAATGATTGCAATATTATATTTTCATGTTCTTGGTATTTGAGTATATTTTTGCAATTTAGCTACAGAACGTAGCCTATTCTGCAGCTAACTGTGGATTCCGTAGCTACTCTCATGGTTTTGAAGGTTCTAGGTGTCAAATAAAGAATTGGGCCACATGGGCATTTCTAGAATCATCTCCACATGGATTCTATCCTATTCACTCAGTCCAGATTGACAGAAAAGCGAGCCTAAGATCATGATCAAAGATGGAGTCAAAATACATTATCTGGAAGCAGTAGGACTCTTGATTTACTCTTTCGTAGGAAATCAAGAGTCCAAAAGTCCTATTGCAAATCTAATTCGAATTAGCCACCTATAGCAAGTTTATCGCACAACAATTATGGTATTTTCCTTTAAATATCAGTTGCATAGAACCGAGAAACAGTTCAGAAATTAAGTGTTAAATTCAAGCTTTTTGATGATACTCTGTATTCAAACTTCATTGTATCATAATATCAAGTTTATATTGTGAATGATTGTTTAGGAGCATCCTTAACTAGCTAGTAGTCCAACCAAATCAGTTGCAGAGGGTCCCTGCACTAGAGGAGTTTTTTCATTTGTTGTTTTTAGTTCAATATCCATTACTCTGTTTTTAGAAAATTTGTTTTCTAATTAAGAAAATATTTCATTCCATTTTTTGATCAATCACATAGTGATAAATCACAACTGTGCAACCTTGTTCTTCTAATATATTTCATGGAGAAAAACAACTCTATTTCCAAACTGATTAAGATTGAGGTAATAACAATATACAGTTGCTTAGTTTTCTTACTATTTTTTCATTCATTTCTTAGAACATAATTTTCAATTAACTGTGTTAATGGATGTTTTCAAAATCCATTTCAAGATGATTATGATCCCAAAGTAAGTGGTTAGTCTAATTCATACAATGATTGAAATTACTTAGTACATTGTTATTAGCTTCCTAGGAACTTAGGAACTAAGGCATAATTGACTTCTTATATGGCATTTCAAGAGGGTAATGCTTCACATTTGAGTGTTAAAGAAAGTCAAAATTTCATTAGTTGTTTACAGTTATTTTTACATGCTTTCACATTTTTTCATTCAGATTCTCACTTAGTTTCATACTTTGCTTATTTTTCTAGGACGTTAAAGTACAGACAATTACTTATACTCCATCTCAAGAAGATCATACTTCATAATTGAATGCTAAAGTAATCAGAAGTACTTTAATTGATTTCATTTTCTGCCTTTACTTCAAACAAACACTATAATTTCATTCTTGAATTAGATCCATAGATTAGGACCAGTGATAAGATAAGATAGATGGTTTGTTTTCCAAATTAGGTTCTAAACTAGCCAACAGATCTTGGTTTGCTATGAGAATAAAATTAACTTAGGAACATTTCTTTTTTTCTTTCTCCTTAAAATTCATTATATTCACTTAAATCTTCTCATAGTTTTAGGTTGAACATTCTGAGATATCAAAGAACAGAAACCCCACAAAACAACACAAAATACAAAACAACGAAGTAAGAAAAGGGTTAACTAAGCACATATAGTGCACCACACTTCATCAACTTACAAACCTTGGTTGATAATTTATGCAAGCAATTTAGGACACTAAATTGACTAAAAATTTTGGTGTCATTGCCAGGAAAGTGTAATTAAGTAACCTCATCTGTTACATCTCAAAAAAAACATATGCGTAGAGAAAGAGACTCTAGGGGTAGATTCATAGCTAGAGGTAAGAGTTTAATTCCTACAACACCACTTACTCCACCAAGACTAAGAAGAGATACACCTCCATCTCAAACTCATATTCCACATTTTACTAGCCATATACTTCCTCAAGTTTTAAGGTCAGAAATCCAATTAAGAGGATCTCCTACTTCATCCACTAAGGCAGTCCTAGAGGAAGAAAATCTTGGATCTCGAATAGAAGGAGTAACCTTTTTCACCTCTACAGGGGAACATATTTTAGATGAAGAACTAGAAATTCCTAGTGGAGAGGAAGAAAGAGAACCCTTCTTCAATACACCATTGATAGAGGAACTAGAGGAAGAGAAATTAACCTTGTAGGTTGAATCTTATATTAGCTTTGAAAAATATATAATGGCAGGAAGAGAAGAAGAAGGAGAAGTTATAAATGGAGAAATATTACTATTTGGAGGAGGAAGAGGTAGAGGAAATAGGGAAGTTGATAATTCTTTTGGGTTCCCTATAGTTGATGAAAATAAAAATGCCATAATGAAAAATATCTCACATTCTGTCCTCCCAAATTTCCATGGATTAAAAAGTGAAGATCCTGTAACCTTTTTATTTGAATTTGAAGTCTTGTGCAGAACTTATGATTATTTACAAGACTCTTAAAAAATTAAGTTGTTTCCTTCAACATTGAAAGGATCTGCTTTAAAATGGTTCATGGGGTCGCTCATTCAGTCTATTAGGACATAGAATGACATGAAGAAAGCATTTTTGGAAAGGAATCTGGATTATTGCATGCCTATCAATCACAAGGATGAATTGTTTAAAATGATGCAAAAAGAGGACGAAAATTTGGAGGATTTAATTGAAAGGTTCAACTATAAAATAAAAAGAGAAAAAATGGAGAACTTAGATCATGATACTTTAAAAGCTCTTTTATCAAAAACCATTAGAGATGAGTGGAAAGACATCCTTAATATGATGGGGAAGGGAGATATCTCTCAACTCCCATTAAATGACATTGGAGAGTTATGTATTCATCTCTCAAGAGGAAAAGCCAAAACTGGGAAAGGTCCTAGAGATCCTTCTCTTGCTAGAGTGAATAAATTCATAACTCGATTAGTGAGTAGGGTAGAAATTGGAAACATGCTTGATGAATCTAAAATATATATTCTAGGGAGCCTTAGTGAACAAATAGACACCCTTAAGATACAAAATAGGCATAAAGCCGAGACTGATGCTTTAGATATTTTCTGTCCCAAATGCAGAAAGAAGCATGCTTTAAGAGAATGCCCTTTGGATGCAAAAATCATATAGACTTGTGTGATTTGTTCAAAAAACCATGAAACCAAGAGTTGTCCTTCAATTCCTAGTCTTAAGGCTATTTTTCAAGAAGAAACAACTTCAAATCCAACAGAATCTCTTTGCTTTGTCTCTAGAAGACCTTGGCAGGGGCCACAAACCTAGGGTTTTAACAGCCAAATGTATAATCAGCCCCCACCATATTGGAATTCTTGGCAGCAACCTTGGCCTCAACCACAATCTCAATCTCAATTTCAACCTTCGTCTCGAGGAATGCAAAGACCCTATGGAAGATTCTCTTAATACTATCAATATCCTCCATCATATCCAAACTATCCTCCCCAAAAAATTCCTCAATTAAATCAACAGTGCCAACTTCAAAACTAAAATCCTTAACTTTCACTACCATTCCCATAAATACCAAATCAACTACCTACCCAACCATTACCAAACCCCAATAATAAAAATCCTCAGAATACCTATATGTTGGAAGGACAACAATTTCCAACCTATATGATCACTCCTTTAGATCTCAATAATGTCCAACTAAGATCTAGGAGGATATTATAAAAGAAAAAGCCTTCTGTAGTTATTCAAGATCAAGATAATTCTGAGGAAGATTATCTACAACAAAATAAAAGTTTTTAAGAAGGAACATCTCTTCAAAACCAAAACACTGAAAATGAAAAACAAAAGGAACCAATAAAATCAACTCCTATCATAGAGCAAACATCATTATCTACTTCTACACCCCCTTTTCCTGAAAGATTACAAATTGATAGAGGGGTAGAAAAGCATATTATGTTTCCTAATTATGATTTTCTAGATGAATTGAAAAATGTTTGTATCAAAATCCCTCTATTACAATCCATTAAGGAAATTCCAATTCTAGCTAAAACAATAAAGGAGTTGAGCATGAAGAAACCAGGAAGAAAAACAAAAGAAATAAAAAGAATTCAACTTGTAGGAAAAATAACAGACATAATGATGGGAAAAATTGGCATACAAAAATATTTAGATCCAGGAAGTCTAGTTGTAAAAACACATATCAATGGAGTTGAAATTCTGAATACATTGATTGATTTAGGAGCAACAATAAACATCATGAGCAAACAAGCCATGGAATAGCTAAATATTCCTAATCTTCTTTATATACCTACATTACTACATTTGGCAGATAGATTTGTAATCAAACCAGATGGTGTGTTAGAAGATATTTCAGTGTCCTTAGACTCTTGGGAGTACCCTATGATTTTGTGATCTTAACCACTAAGAACAATTTAGGAGGACATCCACTTATACTAGGAAGACCTTGGTTGGATACAACTGATGCTTTCATTAGCTGTAGATTTGGTGATATGTATATATCTGATGGTAACTCAACTAAGAAATTCACTCTATATCCTCCAACAAGAACAATCACAAAGATAGATGGCAAAGAATGGATTCATGATGAAAATGATATTAAGCCTCTCTTTACTATTTCAACCATTTCTGAAGATAGTTAAATCTTAAATACAATGGAAAATTTTGAATCATCTCGAGAATATGAACATGATCAATTTCAAGAAAAATCCAATATTGAATATTTGTCATCTAGGCAGATGTCTCTTTATTCTATGGAAGAATTTGGTAGCTCTATAGTTGAAATCTTTCCAAGAAAAACATTGAACATAAATAATAAATTGGAAAAAGTACATCAGGAAAAGCTAATCAAAACATTACAACAACATTATTTTGCATATGCATGGGAATACACTAACATGAAAGGAATTAGTCCTAAGATTTGTATACATCACATCTACATTGAGGAATATTGTAAACCTATCAGCCAACCTCAAAGAAGGGTGAATCCAAATCTTAGGGAAATAGTGAAGGAGGAGTTGCAAAAATTGTTGAATGAAAACTTCATTTACCCAATTTCAGACAACCAGTGGGTTCGCCTCTAGTGATTGCGCCTAAAAATAATGGTTAATGGAGGGTATGGATTGATTATCGAGAATTCAATAAAGCTACCCTAAAAGATCATTTTCCTTTGTCCTTTATAGATCAAGTGTTAGATACATTAGTAGGTAAGAAGTATTTCTCATTCCTAGATGGTTTTAGGGGTTACAATCAAATTAAGGTAGCACCTGAAGATCAAGATAAAACCACATTCACCTGTCCATGGGGAACATATGCCTGCCAAGTGCTTCCTTTTGGATTGTGCAATGCACTTGCAACATTCCAAAGGGTAGTACTAGGAATTTTTTCTGATCTAATACATGATTGTGTAGAGGTGTATATGGATGACTTCACAGTTTATGGGAATACATTTGAAGAAGCTTTAGAAAATTTGGAAAAGGTTCTTAAAAGATGTAGGAAGCCAACCTTTCACTAAGCCATGAAAAATGTTTTATGATGTTTACAGAAGGGATTGTTTTAGGACATGATCACATTTTAGGAGATGGAATTAAAGTTGAGAAATCTAAAGTTGAATTCATCTCTAAACTACCAATTCCAAATTGTCAAAAGGATGTTAGAATTTTTCTAGGATTCACAGGATACTAAAGAATATCTATAGAAATTTTCACTAAACTAACACCCCCACTCTTCAAATTACTCATCAAAGATTGTGAATTCAATTGGAATCCTAATTGTGAGTTGGCATTTGAGACTTTAAAAGAAATTTTTTTTGAAGCACCCATCCTAAGAGGTCCAAATTAGAAACTTCCCTTTCACATTTCAATAGATGCTTCAGATATAGCTCTGGGAGATGTATTAGCACAAAAATATGTGATCCCATATGCCATCTATTACACAAGCAACAATTTGACTCCCATTGAGTTAAATTACACTATAACTGAAAAGGAATTCTTAGCTTTTATTCATGCTATAAACAAATTCAGAAATTACATAACAGGCTATGAAACCTTTGTTCATACAGACCACTTTGCAATTAGATACTTAATGAATAAATATATTACTAATGGAAAAGTTACAAGATGGCTATTACTCTTGCAGGAATTCAACATCACTGTTCTAGATAGACCTACAAAGCAAAATACAGTTGCTAATTTCTTGTCTAGAATTCAAAATATCAAAGATGACACTCTAGTTGAAGATAATTTTCCTGATGAATATCTTTTGCAGTAACTACTCAAACCCCTTGGTTTGCAGACATTGCCAATTACATAGTCACAGGAAAATTACCTTCACATTTGTTTCCTAGGGAGAAAAGAAAAATCATTCAAATAAGTGCAAGGTACTCATGGATTACTAATGAATTGTATGAAATAGGTCCATATCTCATGATTTGAAGATGTGTTCAAGAAGATGAAATGCTCGAAATTCTTAAGGCATGTCATGATGAACCTTGCAGTGGACACTTTACTGACAAGAGGACAGACTATAAAATCCGTCGTTTAGGATATTATTGGCCATCCATATTCAGAGATTCCAAAGAATATGTCAAAAGGTGTGATAGCTGCCAAAGGGTAGGAAAACCTGCTCCTTCAGATGAGATGCCACTACAAACTCAGGTACTCAATGGACCTTTTGAAAAATGGGCCTTGGATTTTGTTGGACCAATGAATCCTCCACTAAGACAAAGGGAGTATATTTTGGTATGCACTAATTATGTCACTAAATGGGTAGAGGCTAAAGCATTACCTTTTGCTAATGAAAACTCTATAGTTAATTTTCTTTTTGAGGATATATTCACTCATTTTGGTGCTCCAAGAGAAATTGTGATGGATCAAGGCTCTTAATTTACATCTAAAATGGTGAAAAGGCTTGTGGAAGAATACAAGATCAAACACAGAAAGTCTACTCCTTATCACCCATAAGAAAATGGTCAAGTTGAATCTACCAATAAGGTGATTGAAGGAATTCTCACTAAGAATATACATAAAGAAGACGAACGACAACAGACTACGGTTCCCCGCACTGATTCATAAAGAATTTCATCCCTCACTCTAGTTTGGCCTTCACGCTTTAGGGAATATCTGTTACACAGCATTTTGTCACTGTCCCTATATTCCCCATTCCTTGATCCTAGAGGACCTCTACAGTGAACCCTACATTCTTACCCTTCATGAATAAACTCCCATTGTGTCCCTCTTCATGAGCAGAACAATTCCCTTTTGCACTATTTCCCCAGAAACTTCTGTTTTGCTTAGTTTACAAGACCGGTGCTAATGGCCCTTCCCCCCCTCACGTTGATATGTATGGATTAACACTATCCCTAGCACCGACCAGAGCGACTGAGATTTGCTCCAGTCGTGCCATTCCTCTTATGGAAAGTGTCTTAAATAAAGAGCCAAAGCTTCCATCTCTAGAAGCTTTGTAATAGAAGTCTGCTAAATGGTTTGGCTGGATGGGGTCGAGGATGTTAGTTTGGGATCCTTTCCCCTATAATTATGGAACTACCTCAAGAGATAAGACCTTGTCCCAAGAGAAGAGGATCAATCTCCCATCCATTCATGCTATCTAAACCTCCATTTTTCCCAAGCACAAGCTAGGATGAGTGTTGTAGTGTTAATGTTGGTTTGGTAGTTCTAATTAAGTTTGGAGTAAGAAAAAAACTATTCATAGTTGTAGCTCTATAATTGTGTGAGAGAGAAGTATGATTTTTTTTTAGTGTGAAGCCTAAATGGAAGAGCCTTATAACTATTATTGTTAAGGCCATCGTGGAATGCTAGCAGAAGTGTGTGGGAACCTGGTTTTGTTGGAAGAGAATGACAACGTCAAGACAATGGTTGTAATCTCTTCTTGATTTGATATATATGCAACTATCGGTTGATTTCCTACATGATTTGTCATCTTACATGTTCATGGAGTAATGTTTCTTGAATTATTAAGTAGGTTGAATTACAATTTGTCTATTATCATGGTTGTTGTTTGCTGTTTTTTACTTATTTCAGGTGTTTGAAGAAGGAAGCAAGAGATAGTTGGAGTGAGCAACCAAAGACATCATTAAACAAGATAAGTGTACTAAGAGGTGGGCCCTATTAATTGTTTCTAACCTAAGGAAATATTCCATAGAATCTATCAGTTGTGGCTAGACCCATTATCAGGCTAGAGGAATTTTTTGTGTCCACACTCATAATTTTACTTCGCCACAAGGTTTGCAATCCCTAACAATGTTGCATTACACAAGTACATGGAAAGACAAATCTAGTTATTGGGCATGGAGCGCAATTATTTAGAGGCCTTTGTTTAAGCCGGATGTATACCCCAAGAAGATTGTACACCCCTCCATGCCGGGGGGGGGGGGCGC
>APFE031302241.1:32779-52656 GCA_000404065.3 Pinus taeda
GGGGGGGTGCAGGTAAAAGTATAGTAATTTCTAGTCAATCTAGGTAGTTCATTAGGCGGACGATCTGACGGTAGAACTTATGTTTAGTTTAGGGTTTTTTTTCCCTAGAAGGCAACCCCTCTCTTTGTATGAGGGTATTGTATTGAGGTTGTGTAATAGATGTGTATTCTCTGAGCGAGAAACATTGTGAGAGAAAACAGATGATATTATAGCAGATCTGTTGTAGGTTGTGTCTCCTCATTTTGTTGGATAATAGAAAGGAAGGACTGACTGTTTGGGGTGGACGTAGCCCAAACTGGGTAAACCACGTATATCTGTGTCTCTCTAGTTTTATGTGTTTGTGTTTTTCCGCATATTATATGTCTTGCATTTCTCTATCATATATAGTATTTTTCTAACACTAGTCACACTCCCCACATATACTTGTCTATACTATGGTTTGTGTAAAAAAATCCAAGATGTTCCTCTTTTCTCCTAACTTCTTGAAGTTGAGTTTCAAGGATATGATATCTCCATCATATGCACCTAATCTTTTCTTCCCCAGATCCCCATTTTCATATTCTAGTTTATTACTCTGTTTTTCTTTTAGCTATTGCACTAGAACATATTTAAATTTAAATAATTTTTCCATTTTAACTTTATAAAGGTTATAATATCCATTATCTAAGTTATACATACCTTCTTTAGCTATTAGAAGTTTTTCTTTTAGTATTCTATTCTTCTTCATAGTCTTCTTCAACTCCTCTATTGCACTGACTAGTTTTGCCTCGAGGTCCACCACTCCTTGAGAATATGATTTGTCTTTAAAATTTGTCTCATATTCAAATTCCATGAGCATCCATTCCTCTTTTTCTCCCTCAGAGGACCTTCATTTTTGACCTTAGATGAATCATATTCCTCCTTAGAGTAGAATCTCTTTTTCCTTTTATATTTCTTCTTATTATATTTATAATGTGTGTCTCTATTCTTTTTCTCTTTCACTTTCTCCTTCCATTCATTCTCATCCTTATCACATTATAAGTTTTATGCAAAGTTTCCTACTCTACCATAGTGAAGACACTTAGAAGGAAGCTTACCTTTATAGTTTCTTAATCCTCTTTACATATTTCTCACAAATTGGGCCATCTCTTGGTTTCTGTCACAACTAGAGAAATATTGATTTCCTTTAATTTCTTTATGCCTCTTTGAAACTTTGAAAAATGCTTCTTGGTGTTTTGATTTCTCCCCTCCAATTCTCATCTCGTAGGAAGTGAGAGTTCCATGCACTCCATTGTGAGAGTCTTCATCTCTGACATCTCCTCTATACATAGATATTAGCTTTAAATCTCATTGGAAGTGATATTAAGACTTTATTTACGATAAATTCATGTTTGATATCCTCATTTTGTCCTCTAATCATATATTCAATTTCATATACTCCAAGGAAATATTTTTTTTATTCCTCCATCTTAATTTATTCTCATACTTTCAAATCTCATTCTATAATTTTTGGAAATTTTCTTGGTTTACCTTCTCATCTCCCTCATATTAGTTTCTAAGGTTATCCTACACTCCTTTTGTTGGTTTGTAATGTATCATATTTACAATTTTTGATTCGTTAAGGTCAGCTACAATCACATTCTTTGGCTTCACATTATTGTTAAAGGATCTCCTATCATCAATATGTGTTAGTTGAATTTTTGGAAATCTATATTCAAACTCTACAATGACCTATAAATCCACCCCAAGAGACATGAAGTATACTTCCATTTTCACTCTCCAAAATATGTAACTCACTACATCGAAGACTAGTAATTTACTTGAATAGAGATCCTCATTTTCTTGGTTTGTCATGATTCCCCGAGGATCTAGCTTCTATTGGTAAAACTATTATTGAAGGAACCTGATATGATACCAATTTTTGGGAATAAGGAATTACTAAGATTGGGGTATGAATCAATGATTGTGTTGACATTACGATTAAGAACATCCAAATTTTTTCCTACTCTTGAATTTTGGAACGTACTGAGGATCTTACGATCTATCATTCCATGATTGCTCTTGGTCACTTCGTCACACATGACTAGTCCTTCATGAGTCTTTGAGTGCAATTTATTTGGTAAGCTTAGAATCACATCATGCAATCCATAAGGATAGTGCATTGAACAAACTATGTCAATAGTTGATGCACACACTCTCTCGACAATCCCTCTCACTTTGGTTGTATTCATACTTATGATACAATGATTTTTTTCAACTATCGCTTTTGCACATTTTCACTTTCATAAGTGTCGCTTTCACTTAGTGGTTATCGTTTTTTCTTGCTTTAACTTTAACAAGTGTTGTTTTAATTTTATCTTCATTTATCATTTGCAGGTGTCGTTTCCACATTTTCTCATTGTTGCAAGTGTTGCTTCTAACTATTCTCACTGATGTATGTATCACACCTTTGCACATAAATAGAGTCATTTACTGCACACTATTTTAAATTATATAGTCTTATATATCATAATAATTTGTTCTAGACACATTCCTACAGTGTAGAACACTTTCTGGTCATGATTGACCCTTGTGTCACAACTTTTATTCTGAGTGTTGCAATGTGGAATTTTAATTATCGCACATAGAAATAAGTTTTTCTTTGTTGTAATTTCACGGTGTGATTTTTGTTCATGGGCCCTTTTAATATTCCCATCTTGCATTTATGGTTTCCATGTGTGTGATCTATGTTGAGTGCGTTTTAGTTTTATTTCCCTCTCTTACACTATTCATCTCATAATTAGCCATCTCATAGATTTTCTTTGTCCTACTTCCCACTGGAAGTTATGAAAGCCTCTATCCTTCACCAGGTGATGAGCATAGATCATTCAAGAGCCTCAATGATGAAATATATCCCTCCTATACTTGTGCACTAATCCTTTCCTAAGGTCATCTCCTATGGTTGCAAATTCATAGCGTTCAAAGCATAGTCACCTATCCCTTCTTACTATCCATTCTTGCTTGTACTAACTCATTGCATTGAGTTTTGAGAAATTTTACCTTGTATAGAACATGAAGCATTTCTAGTGGCCCTATGTAAACGCAAACTATGCCATACAATCTCTTCTCCCTGTCATAGTGCATTAAGCCTCTCCTTGCAAAAAGCAACTTTCCTTCCACTGCTTTCCCTTTCCAACTACACAATTTTCTCTTTCAGTGAGACTTTCTAGGCACAAAGTGCATATTTAGTGAATAGTCAGCCATTATTGAAGAATGCACCCAACAGAACGATGTCCCATCAAAAGTGCACTTTGGGAAAATAAGGCACCTTTATCCCTTCAAGAGCACACTTTGAGAAAATAAGGTGCATGATCCAGGTGGATATTGGTGGCCAAATGCCTATTCCACTTAGACCTCCAGTTGGTTTCGTCACGATCTCAAGTCCTGAATTTTTTGAGTTTTTGAGTGGTATTTGGTATTAAAATACCGTGACTATCTACATAAGTACATTTAGGATGAGATGGAACTCCTCGACATCTCCTTGCTTGGAACTTCCTATCAATACACTATCAAGATTGAGCATAAATTTAAACATAAGAAGTGAGACTTTGGATCTGTGAGTTTGAAGCAAGTGAAAGGCACCCCCAAACCACAGAAAAAAGCACAAAGCCAAGGGCAGGGGTGTGAGGTAAGGACAACCCACCGAAGCCATAAGAAAAGAAAAACACCACGAAGACTAAGGAGGACATAGGGCAATGGTGTTAATTTCATAAGAGTCCCACTCACAACACAAGTGCGTGTCGAGCTAATAAGTCACTAGTGGCCGAGTTAAAGGGTTTCGAATCAGATGTATGTTCCAAATCTAAGTTAGAAACTGACAAAGTGAATGAAAAAGCGAAGTAGATCATTTATAGAGAGACTTGTTCCACCATTTCCACTAGCAAGATCCAGAAGATTCAGCCCGAAGATCCAAAGTGGGGGGAGAAGCTCTTCCACTGATATATGTGACTGAAGGATTCCCTCTTGTAGTTTGTTATCGACAACAGAAGTGAAAATGACCTCATTTCAACAAAGGTTGTGAATTAGTTGGGCCTACCAACAAGACCACACCTACAGGCGTACATTATCAAGTGGCTTCACCGAGGTTGAGATATTTATGTTAGCCGATAACATTGCCTTCCCTACAACATAAAGCACTTCACAAATGAGGTACTGTGTGATGTTGGTCCTCTTCAAGTTTGTGATGTATATTAGGCCAACCATACTTGTGGAAGTGTCATGCGGTGTATGATTTTAAGCCTCACACTATCATTATTTATTTGGGAAATAATTTATACAAGATACCAAATGTAGCACTCCCTACCACCATCGCTTTTATCTCTATAAAGAAGTGTAGTAAGATCATTTCCGAGACCTAAAAATTTTTCTTCCTTATGATTCATGCTCAGGGTAAGAAGAATATTGTGGCCACATCCACAACCTCGAGACAGAGCTCCTCCACACAACCATAGTCGATGGACAAGGTCATGGCAGCGAATAGGAACATATTCACTTCGCCCACAATGGTACCCCTACGTTGTCAGGTCAAGAACTCCATCAATCTGACCTTGGGTGCATCGCTACCTAATAGACCGATCTACTGACTTGCTGTTCGAGAGAACGATGAAATTAAGATGAATATATAAGATCTATTGTAGAAATAGCACATCAAGCCAAGCTCACCCACCCATGGGAGCCTGATCGTGTTGGTACAAAAGAAATATAACACCTAAAGACTATGTATTGAGTATCGGGCACTGAATAAGATCACAGTTCAGAATAGGTATCCAATCCCATAGATTGATGACCTTCTGGGCCAACTCAAGGGTGGGAAATATTTCATCAAGGTTGACTTGAATTCCAGTTATCACCAGGTACCAATTGAACCCTCTCATATGTGGAAGGCTGCCTTAAAATATAAGGAGGAAATTTTTGAATAGTTGGTCATGCCTTTCAGGTTGACGAATCCTCCCACAATCTTCCTGTCACTGATGGATGAAATCTTTTAGCCCTTTACCAACTTGTTCATGGTAGTGTAGCTAGACAACATCCTGATATTCAACTATAATTGGGAAGATCACATACACCATATTCGGCTTATCCTCCAAACCCTACAACATCATCAATTATGTGCAAATTTGAAGAAATACACTTTTGGTATCACCCAGGTTCAATATCTAGGGTACACCATTAATGAATAGGGTGTGCATGTGGACCCAGTCAAGATACAAGTTATTCGAGATTGGCCAGCCCCAACCTCTCTAATAGATCATTGTAACTTTCTAGGCCTTGCTAATTTCTACCACATGTTCATATTGGGATTCTCTCGTATCACTTGGCCATTGAGTCAAGTCACCAAGGACAGAGTGTTGGGCATGGGATCCCCCAAGGCAATTTTTGGGGCTTAAAGGCCAAGTTTTGACTAAGTCTGATGTAAAGACTCCGTGATTTGTGGGCGTGGAGTACGAAGTTGTAATTAAGTCATAAGGTTGTCTGCCCTTACTTTTGTAATGTAATGTCAGCTTAAAAGTTCTACCCATCATCCGCAGACCATGGGATTGTATAAATAGAGTGAGGCTCTAAGTTTTAAGGAGAAATCAAGAAGAATCTAAGAGAAGATGAAGCATTGAGTCTGAGTTGAAGTATAAAGTCAAGTCTTTTGGTCGTAGAGTAGGAGAAGGCTCTACAGCTAAGTGCGCAGAGGCCTAGTAGTTCGCAGCTAAGTGCATAGACCCCTATAGCTGAGCGCGCAAGGTGAGTCGAGTCTATAACTATTGGAGAAATATTAAAGAGAAGTTTCTTATCATTTTGTGTATATTTTTCCTATTTTATGCCTTGAAGTATATTGGGTATGAATTGCAAGTTTACTGTTTATTTGCTGAGCGAACTTATATGAATGTGTTGAATAAATAAATATAACATAAGTATATATTTACGTGAAGTTAACTAATAGTTATAAGACGATAAGTAAGATCCATGGTGGAACTTAGGGAAAAAGCATTGATCGTTGCTTTAGCAGTGCGAAATCACCTCAGCCCCCGGTTAGGGTTGTGTGAAGGTGATCGTAACAGAGCGCGAAGGCCTCATAGGTTAGGAGAGTGCACGAAGTGACCTGCGTGATGTTATTCCTAGTTAGACTAAGTCGACCCCTCAGACATCTCAAGGGTGCAGAAACATGGTTCCAACATTCCCTCATACTGCTTCGGGTGAGACCTCAGTCTGCACTTTGCGAGCTGTTGCTGAAAGGGCTAGTAGTATAGGGATTTGTTTGGCTAATTAACTCTGAACCTAATTCAGGCCCCATCAAGCCAATAAATGGTTCCGTTGCTAGGACCAGAATATGCATAGAGATGTCTGATTTCACATCACTAGAATCCAACTAAGAAGGAGATTGAAGGGTGGTTGGACATGAAAATTCATGAATTTGCAACACAAGAGAATAGGAATCCACAACTATCAAAGGAAGAGTGGTTAGACCTCTACCTGTACACAGAGATCCAAAAACATTTCTTCGCATCCTTCCCTACTAAGCTGTACGAGTGGATCGCGAAGCTAACAGATAGTCAAGGAAGGTGTAAGCTCGACAGTCCTATTGTGTGGACACGAGAGTTGCTGCACAGATCGGAAGCATCGAACGATAAGATCTTGTGCATTGTTGATCAGTGGCTCGATCTGATTATAGGAGGATTCATTACTGAGTTCACAATAGATACTTTAGTCGGCTATAGCGAAGTAGAGCGACGCTTTCTCAAGGGACTATGAGGTAAGTACGTAAAGTCTCTAAACACTTGGATTAAAATTATATTGTGTGAAAAGAGAATTATGCCGTTACATTGATGGTCGGGGCTACGTGAAGTAGGAGAATTTATAGAAACAAAGGAAGTGCGGGCTAGAGACTAGCCCCTTGATTTCACCTCAGTGAGGGGATGAGGAAGAGCTTGTGAGGGTCTCTCCTCAAAGTGCGATTCATTTGATAAGGCAGAAGATTCCATGCATACCACCTCCACCTACACCATTTCCAGTTTCACCACCATCATCACCATCTTCATCCATACCACCTCCGCCACCATCGCGTTTTAACATGGCCAGCTCGATAAAGTTGCCAGTGTTCAAGGGATTGGGAAATGAATATCTGAACTAGTTTTGGTTTGTTGTAAAGTCCGTATGGGAAGCGCAGGGAGTTACAGATGATAATATCAAGAGAGCAATGTTGGTTAGTGCTTTGCACGATCACGTGCTGACCTGGTAAATTAAGCACTCAAGTGATAATTCGAATGTGGGAATCGTCACTATCTAAGCTGCGCTAACTAAATAATTCAGCAGACCAAATTCAGAGCTGCAGTCAATCATTTAGTTCAAGGAGATCACAATGTTTCCAGGTGAGACTCCTTGGGAGTTGGATTAGAGGCTAAAGTGTATGATTCACGATGCTAATATGACTTTGACAAATGGACATCATCGCGAATGGTTTGTAGCATCACTAATGCCACATTTGAGGAACGCGTTGTCACAACAAAGGTTAAGATCTCATGCAGAAGCTTTAGAGATCGCGATGAGGCTACATGATACCCCAATACAGGATTCTAACTTGGGAGTTCAACAGATCCACATGCAGTTGAAAAACTTATTCCTTGAGATGTTGAGTCTAAAACATGACAGAACAGTTCAACTAGAAGTGCGCGAAAAGGTGTGGTGCGTAAAATGCAAAGGTCAGGGATATGACAAGGATCACTGCCCGGTGTTCATGAATTACCTTGAGGGAGGAGGAATGATGTTGTTAATATTGGAAGCACAAGTAAGACCGAGTGCGACACCTTCTCTGTGGTGCATGATTTGTCAAATAGGAGGAAAGCATGCTATGGACAGCTGCCATTTTTTACAGAAGTACACGCATAATTGGAAACAATTGTTTTGTAATTTTTGTAGATCATTGAGACACGATGAGTGCACATGTAGAATCTATGGGCTAATGATGGATAGAACTCCCACCTACAGGGTTGAGGCCGAAACGCCATCCCTAGACCAGGGTGCAAGGATGGTGCAAACAGAATTCCAGGGGTGCAGATAAGGCCGAGGTGGAGGAGGACGTCGAAGAGGTCGCAGACAACTAATATTCTACAATTGCAGAGGGCCAGGGCATTATGCCTGTGATTGTATGAATCCAACATGACCATTATGCTTGTATTGTACCTTTTTTGATCATGAGATGGAACATTTTCCTACGCTTATAGCTAGGATACGAGACAAGGGAGTGCTACCACCTCCTCTGACTCAGAACCTATAAATGATGAGGTCTGAGTTGTGCGAGGATGAGCCAAATATGAATATTATGCTTCAAAGTGGAATTACGACAGGAGATGATAAAGGAAAACAATCCCAAGAAAGTACTTGGGTTCACAAAGCTCTGGCGAAGGAAGCGAATTTTGATTTGGAGTGCACTCGAGAAACGTTTATGGAAGCCAAGAAGAGCTTTGTTGATGCCTCCACTTCAGGAAGAAAAGACAGATCAGAGCTGGAAATGGACCCATCGATGCTCATGATGTTCCTGGAAACATGTATGAAGTTACTGCGCGACAGTAAGGCGGTAAAGGAATTACAGGAACTCATTTATAGATGTGCTGGAACCATGCAAGGATAACCGCGTGTACTTTAGAAGATTGGAAAACATAAGACAAGAACAGGAAAAGAAATGAGGTTAACTACGTAGATTGAAGAATATGAGATGGACCAAGTAGTTTTGGATTTAGGGTGTAATGCGAATGTTCTGCCAAAGTAGACATGGGAGTGAATGGGGAGGCCTATGCTGCAGTGGTCTCCTATTTAGCTACACATAGTGAACCAACAAAAGATAATACCCCTAGGGCGATTGCAGGGAATCAGTGTGGATATTGAGGTACCAAGCACGCTAGCAGTCTTTGAGGTGATAGAGATTGTTAATGATAGAAATCACTACCCCACACTCTTAGGAATTGATTGGGTCACTGACATGAATGGGGTGCTTAATCTGAAGAAGCGCAAGATGATTTTTGAGAAGAAATATTTGCACGTGGTTATACCTTTGGAACTTGCTGAAGGATCACTCTACACAGAGCTAGTGCGCAACTATGAAAGTGATGACGATTTGGACTGCATCTACAATATAACTACATGGGAGCAAGACTAGGTAAATCCTACCATGGATGAGCAAATTTCATGGGAGCGCGAGAGCTCCTACACTTTAGATTCAGATGAGGAGATAGAGCGATGGCAGAATCAGTTACACAAGGTAACTACATTAAACTGTAAAATGATGACAAGACCACTGCGATGTGTATCAATGGAAATGAGAGATTTACCTACTTATGATGGATTAGGTGAGGTAGATGCTTTCCTGGACCAATTTGAAAGGGAGGTGCCAGAAAAACAACATTTCAAAGCCTTGAATTGGGTACTGCATGCTATGCTCACGAGATGGTGGGGTACTCACAAAGGAAACTTTGATGACTAGCATGCATGTAGGAGGATGATGCGCACATGGTTTGAGAAGCATATATGGCAATCGGTGAATAGATACAATGGCCGTGATAATCTGCACGTGCATCTGTCCAGGTGGGTACAGGCATATGGAAAACAACCTCGTAGATGCACATGAACTTCGTAATGGGAAATACAGTCAATAAGCATGTGTTGTGCGGGGGGGGGGAATGCAGGAATGACTCCTCAAGTTGGAACGACAGAGTGTGGAAATAATGAGCGCGCAGAAGGTTATCCACATGGAAGCCTTTAACAAAGTGTGCCAAGCATTGAACAAGGTATGTAATGCACAATGAAGTGATTTCGACCTGCGTGTACCAATAGTCCTATGGGCTTATAGGGCGACGTGCAAGAAATTAATGGGACAAGCACCTTCTATGTTGGTTTATGAAGTGAACATTGAAATACCGATGAAGTATATCATGCATAGTCCACGCATAGTAGCGCCTGTAGATATGACAGACTGTGAAGCCTTGAAAGAAGAGATCACGCAGTTGGAAGAAGAAGAAGGCTTGGGACCTGATGAATAGATCTAGTAGGGTAATATTAGGCTCTAAGAACTCATGAATGAAAAAGTTCGTTTGAGGGAGAAACGCACCATGGTGGAAGAAGAAGTCAAGAAGCTAGAGGAAGGAATGAGAAGGGATTTTATTGATAAAAAGACTGTGGTGATAAAACATGATGTGCATGATTACATTGATAAATTTGAAGACTACTGCCGAGATTTGATCAATTTGATGCCTTGGATTGGAACACGTATTACTAAGGGGATTGCAGATGGTGGTGCGATGCAGACGACAAAGAGCGTGATGGAGGTAGCAAAGTTAAAAGGCGAACTCTTTTCAGGAAAGGTAAATGATAATTGGTTGAAGTCATCTACAGGTGGCACAACCACCTGACTAACTATCGGAAGCAAAGTCTTAGCGCTCCAGGCAGTTGAAAGGAGTTGTAGGACTATAAACTACTCTGCTCGAGAACTGTGCAATTTCAGAGTTGCGCGCAAGAGCAAAGTGTCACAAGGTCCGTGATAGCGCAAGGCTAGATGTGTTGCCACGTGGGTTGGATGGAAAGTGACCAATATAGTCACTGTTCATGATGTGATGCTTGGTTTGAGACCAAATGGAGCAGGTGACAGGCATTTAAGGCGAGCTTTATGGGCAAGATTTGGGAAAATCTACTGCCAAGGGAGCATTAATGGATCGGATTTGGGGCAAACGGTCGAATTCGAATTCAAAAGGTGCTATAAATTACAAAGGGCTGCCCAACAAACAACACTTGGTCCTTTGAGAATTAAGCTTTTGTGTGCCCGGAGTATTCTAAATTGGAACTTGTTTAACCTGTTCAGAGCATTGTTTGAGCACCCAGTTGAGCAGTTGAGAGATTTATGGACAAACAAAATGGTAGCGTCTGAGGAAGCCAGGGAAATTAGAGAAATTACTACTGAAGAGGCTGCCGAGGCCATGAAAATAGAAGATGCCCCTTAGAGTGTTGGGATAGTAGAGGAAATCCCTAAATCACCACATGTTAGAGTCCTATAGTGATAGGATTCATAATTTTGATTTGCTTGAGGTTAATTCTTGTAATATTGTTTATACCTTTGCTTTCTGAAAATGTTTTCTATATTAAAATTAAGAAAATGTAAAGAGGGTATGTCCTTAAAGAAATATCAAAGCACAAAAAGAATAAGAAAAGATCAAAAAAATGAAAAAATATGAACCCCAAACAAAAAATATCATCAAAGTGTGCAAGTCCAAGTGCCACTACTTTTTCCTATTTCTGTCCAAATAATGGTTGTGTGCAACTTGTTATTAATGCCACGACCCATGATAGTCAAATTGTTTAATCTTGACTATTCCATGCTTTGAATTTCTTGTTTATAGTTAGAGAATAAAGGTCTTGCTTAACAGTTTAATATTGGCAGATCAATAGGTAGGTAGAGAAATAAAAGGAGCTCATCAGTTTAATCTGAGCCCTTGGAAGATATAAGGTTAGAAGTAGATCATTTCTTTCATAAAAGAAAAAGGAAAGAAAAGGCTTTGCTAGCTTATGTGCACACACCAAAGTGAAGAAAAAATGTTAGGGTAGGTAAAAGGGTAAGTAGAAGAAAGGTTGCCAAAATTCAAATCATTTGAAGCATAAGCACTACTATCATGCTTAACTATGCGTTTTAGTGTGCAGGAGTAGTTATAAAAGTGAAAGTTTCTCATAAGCTGATTTTCCTAACTCTCCCTTCATTGCATTTCACCCTCCGCTATATACTTACTAACTTCCCTTTTACCCCTTCATGGCTTATGAAAACCCCTTTTTCCCTGCATTATCACTCCTAGTTTTGGTTTCACACATTCCCTAGCCAATTTACCTTCCAAATTCATCCCCCCACCCAAAAAATCACTTTCCCCTAGTGTGAAACCCTTTCGCCCTTGGAAAAATAATTTTCCCCTTCATTAATTACCCGAAAACCACAAAACACCCATGAAAACCCTTTGTACTAAGTACAAACCCCGCCTGCCTTAGTAACTCCGTTGCATAACCATTTTCCCAACAAAATTTAATCTAACACGCCACCCTGGTGTGGTAAAACTAACCCCACCAAACTTAAACCTTCGCCCCATTTCATAAACCTGCACTTAATAAGTGGTTAATTACACTTAACCATAATTAATCCCATGGGCCCCGCTAACCTCCGCCCCCATGACTCTACTGTGGAACTCTGTCGCACGATGACTGTTGGATCATCCACCCCCAGATCTAATGGCCCTCGCCCATATCATGCCCCCTCAATGCCCGACCTTTATCGATCTAAGAGCACACAATATGGACGGTATTTCTCGGGCCCCCATGGGTTAAGTGGTGGCACCATGTTAAGTCGCGTGATCTCGCCAAAATACTGCCCGACCCTCATAATTGGTGTAATACCCTCCAATACCACCTCCCCGCCATAAAGAAAAACTGCCACTATTCATATAATTTCCCCGCAAATTCTAACCGCTGGTGGTTAAAAGCCCTCAAACCCCATTTTTTGGCCTTTTTCACTCATTTGCATTGTTGAAGCCTCCAAAGCACACCTGTGCTCTCAGAGCTTCCGCGACTAGTTGTCAACCATTGCTAGAACCTTCCAAAACGCCACCAAAGCACACCTGAAATCCTCAGAAGCCTTTGCAAACCACCATTTGAAACTAGTTTGCAACCCCAACCATAAATTCCAAGTATTTAAGCAGAAAACCAAGAATTCCCCTCTCATTTAAAAACATACAATTAATTCATGAAATAATTGAATGAGTTTAATTGAATTCCCTTTAAAATTGAGAGTTTTCCATTCCTAAAATACCAAAACCCCTACCTACAAATTGCTGATACCCTACCCTGGTTACAAAATTTTCAAAACTTCACTTCCCATGGCCATATATGCCCAATTTCCACAATTTATTACAGAAATGGCTACCCAAACCTCTTTGAATGTCAGACCAGTGACAACCCCTTATTTAAACATTGACCACTTGGCCCTAGCAGACAGAGACTTCGAAATCAAAGATACATCCACTATAGGTGACCTTCTGAAAATCCATTGTTGGATTAAAGATAGGTTCCTCAACCATGCAGATGATATACACCTATGGGAGACCATTTTTCCTAAGTATACATTCCCAAAAGTCTAGCCATTCCCAAACAATGTACATTTATGCCATGCTTATTATAACCCTAGCCAAAGGGCTATAATTTCCCCAAAGCAGGATTTGTTGTTTACCATTACTGCTAAGTCCATCAACCAGATGCTTCAAATCCAACCTAGCCACAATTTGACTCCTTTGTCCATTTGAAGCCTCTTCGACCTGTATATGACACTATAACCAGCCAAATTCAAGCAAATTTTTCATAATTTCATTATTGAAGAGTGCCATACTCCAAAGGACACTCCATCCTATGTTGCCACCATATTTTCAGAGACTGGGAGGTGCATAGTCACCATGCTCTCATGCATCCTAGGATACACATCAGATGAGTATATAGATGAGATAATCATGGCCTTTATGTCCATTTTTACTCCAGGAAAGCCTCTTGCTATTATTTTTTATTAGGCACACTTCATTGCAAACAGAATGCATGAAAAATTTACCAGATTTCCCACTGAAATAGTTTTAAAATACTCTTTAGTGTTTTTTTACATGTTTTTATATTACCAGACAGAAAAGTTCCCAGTAAAGATCCAAGAACCAGACACCGGGGGAAAGGAAAGATCAGTCATCTACTGGACACCCTTGGTTCAGAGTTTTTCCACAACCTTCAAATACAAAGACTTCATAGACTGCTTTGTTTACCTGGTCATGAACCTACTCACCTCTAACACTCTACCTAGAATTAGCCCAGAAATCAAAAGAATACTATAATTGGCCAAGAACATCAAGGTGGGAGACTGGTACCTCTACCAGAACCACACTAAAATCAAGATTTATGACTGTGAGCTAGCCCCCTACAAATTTCCCAAATACCTCCCCATGAGGATATTTTCCCTTGAATAGTTTAGGAAAATCATAAATTCAGATGAGGCCAACTTCCTAGCTGCTAGGAAGAAGACACAATTTAAGATGAAAAACCAAATGGACCCATTCATCTGCAAACCTAGAGAAGCTAGACCTGAGGCCGATAAGATGCTCCAACAAATGAAATTCAGGAATAGTTTCATATGGCATTATGACCCTCATGGGGTTATAAACAAACTCAGGAAAAAGGTCAAGTTGGGACCTTACATCCACTACCCAAGACTTGAAATTGAATAGTATGCTAACTAGTTAGAGTGGGTAGAGAATACATTGATTAACATCGAAAGAACAATTGTGGATTTAGAGAATACCAAGATTGATTTAGAGAAGTAATTTGACCAGAGCTCTTTCCTGCAGGTTCCAAAGTTGGGAGAGCCAATGAACATCCCTCCTATCATTCAAACCCCTATCAATGAGGAGAAGAATCCTAAAAGAAACAGGGAAGAAGCATCAATTTCTACCATGGAGACCACTTATGAGCAGTTCAATCTAAACAAAAGGCCTAAATTGAATCATGTGTCTAAATAGGAGGAAAATATTACATCAGAGGAAACTATTGACACTGACGCAATGGGTCGGAGGAGTAAGCAAACAACAGAGACAACTACATCAGCTGAAACACAACAACCATCAACTTCCAACACACAGATTATACAAAGACAATAGAGTGTGGAGGTTTCCTCCTTTGTCGGGCCAGATGATAAGGAAACATATATCAAATAGAGGTTTAAGGAAATAAAAATGAGGAATGAAAAGCTGAAAGTAGACACATATGCCAAATACCTGAAGATGATGATGCGGAAGCATTCAACCCAAGAGAAATTATTGTAAATAATAGTCATAGGGGGTCAAGCATTCTAGAATTATTTCCTAAATTACAAGTCAGTGTGATTAATTAGATGTTTCCAAAGTAAATAAATGAGAAATTAGGAAATAAGGAGTGATTTTAGGCATAAAGCAATGAATGTGGATCATTATGGGATAAAGAGGCTTTTCTTTTTCTTAAAACAGGAAAGCATCAATAGACTTTTGTATGCATTGCATGTAGAGTTAGAGCTTTTAGTTGAGTGATTTTAGGATTTTTAGATCATGCTAAGTTTTATAAATTATGAATCCTCAAAGACATTGAAGATCAGAGAGGGTGAGAGAGTGATGTTGAGAATAGGTTGAACAGCTAAGGCTGTAAGTCCTCTGGCAAATTGTAAGGGCCATGAACATTGAAGATCTGGCCACGAAGAAAGATTGTAAGTATTTATTTGCATTTGTTAATGTAAAAACAGTGTGTTAATGTAAAATCCTGTTGAGTAGTCATTATGTTGTGTATTGAAGACTGGAAGTGCCTTATTATTCCCGATTGATGCGTTATTGATTATTGGGAAAGTTGGCTCGTTTCTTTTTATTGTTAAAACATATTTCTGCCGCCTTAATTCCATTTATTACAGTCAGAGCAATACTCTGTTTGCACAGAGTGATTGCGACTTTCTCTTCCAGTTTCTTTGCGTTTGATGGTTGGTGAGGATAATTATGGGTTTTTTATATCATGTAATGGCCTCACCTGGTTACCAGATTTCACATTGAGGTAGCTGTCGGTATTCGCCGATTTTCCAAACTCGCCTCATTTTGTTGCAGTATGATGTTGGAACTAATGTCAGCTTCAGTGGAATCACTATTTTTTAGAGACACAGTAAGCCCTCCGGTCTAATTTGGCGAAAGAATTTGTTGTCATATGAATTTGGAAGAGCGGACATCCCCTTTTCAAAGAAGAATTAAATCATGTTGCGGAGCCAATTGACATTATTCGAGCTAGCTGAGCTCATCATGTATTCGACTAACTGAATTCGGAATCAAAGCGATCGAATGGTTGGTGGGTATATTATATGACTCCAAATCCAAGTTGGAAAGACGTGATGTTGAAGGAAATCCACAGATTAATAGTAATTGATTGATTGTGTCTGTGGCATGTTATTTTAATTGTTATGTGCAGGAGTGAATATCACAGAGATTAACGTGGGGGAGCGTCAACCGAGTAGGTAATTTCGTATTGGAATGGTGGTCTTTGGAGACCCGTCATATGGAAAGGAACTGGCGTATTAATGGTGGTGATAATCAAGTCAACAAGTGAAGGATTTCATATGTATAGAGTTGTTAACCAGGTCCAGCTTTTTAAATAAAAAAGGGCGCGCATATAAACATAGTGGAATAAAGTTAGCTAAGTCTATGGCTAGTTAACTAAGTCTCTTATGAGCTTCCGAAGTTAAATGAGTATGAGACTGTATGATTTGATTTTATTGGGTTAATAGCTGAGGTGCATATGATTTTAAAAGATCCTGGTTATAGGTAGGCTGGCCCTGCATTAGGTGACACCACCAAACCAGAATAGATTAATGTCAACTTTTGACATCAAAGAAGGAAAAATGTAGGTGTCATTCCTACAACCCATTGTACAACAACCCAAAACCTCAGCGTATTACAAGAAAACTAACTTTGAGGTGTTGGCCAGGTATGTTCATCCCATCGATGAAATAGAGTTCCATAAGTAGGCTGGAGAGATGATTTACTCCACCCTTACAGTAAAGGCCATGGTAGCATTGAAACTGAAAGATTCATTGGATAATGTGACAGCATAGTAAAAACTGGAGAAAGCCTCATCTAGTGCCAAAGACACAAGGATAAAATCATTAGAAGACCTGGTCATTGAACTTGTCCATGACCCAAAGGATATCAAGGCTACATAACAACTAATCAGTCAAAAGAATGAGGCTATTGCAACCCTTAAGAAATAGCTCAAGCTGCCTCATTTACAACACCCACAAACAAAGGAAGTCTTGGAAATCCAGACCAATCATGAAGAGATGATGGACTTGGTGTTGCAACTCAATGACCAGTTGAAGGAGATGGAAAAGGAACTAGATAGCTTGATTTAGCTCAAAAAAACTAGTCTTGATAGTGCTCCTCCAACTGTCATTCCAATTTTGACCACAGTTGTACCTTCCACTCTGGCAGCAACATTAGCTCCCACTGGTCTAATGGCTAGTGCATTACGAGCATCAACATCCACTACATCAGCAACAACATCAACAACAGGTATCACAGGTGATGAAGTAAACAGGCTGGTCAAAGCAAGGGAAGAAATTTCCATTCAAACCATTGAGATGAACACACTGAAAGAGAAGGTCACCAACGTTGAGACAGATTGCAAACTAGCCCAGATCATGCACAAAGAAGAACATCAAAAGGCTACCAGGATGAATGAAAGAGTAAAGAGCTTGGAGAAGGAATTAACACTGAGTGAGCCTTTAGGAAAGGCTAAGGAGTTGCTATGGGCCAATATCATTGACTCTATCAATGATATTTGGCCATCCATCTAGGTTATTTTTGAGCAAATAGATTTGATAAAGCAAGCTACTGAAGCCATTCAAAAGTTCAAAGAAGAACTTGGAGAGATGCTAGAGGAAGCTATAAGAATCATCCAATTCCTCAATTCCAAGAATAAATATGAGCTACAATAACTTGATATACCCGATAGAATAGGTACAATTTTGGAAGTCAAGAGGGTCCTCGCCAAGGGGAATTTAATGTTAAACTTAGAAGATAAGTGTTAGACCATGCAACTAGCCGTTGATAGGTTCATGGTTAAATTTGAACTTTTGAGAGAAAAGGGATTACCTAATCCCTTGGTTATAAATGATAAATTGATTACACAAGAGGATTACAACAAGAAAATCAAGGAAGTGGCTTGAGAACAGGTAAACACTTCATCAATGAGTGGCATACCAATAGGTAGAGTATCATATCAAATTTTTGAATTTTTTTTTACCTCTAGCATGAGGTAAAACACATATTTATTAATAAGCCTACTTTTGCTAAATATATAGAGGCAGATGAAATATACAGGAAAATGCTCAATATCCAATTACTAGATGAGGAAACATGGAAAAAACTTTATGATTTATTGTAGTAAAAACATAGTAAAAATATGAATGTACAGTAAAAAGTAAAAGAGCATGGTAAAAGGATATTGACAGGTCAGCAGAGTCAAAGTGTATCGGGTAAAAGAGTATCAAATGAAATATGAAATTCAAATAGAACATCCAGTGTGAAAGCCAAATAGCCTAGCAACATAAAGGGCTAAAAATCAAAGGCTACAACTAGTAGAACCAAAATAACAGGGACAACATGCAACATTTCAATAGCTATCTCTATCTTCTTGCATGAATATATTTTCCTTTCCAAGATTAATTCTCAAAGAGGTTTGATATATTTTTTAAAATTTTTATGTATAAATACTTCACCATTCAAATTATTTAGGGTGGATTTCTATACATTTTTAAGATTATTTTGATCTTGAACCTGAGGGTGATTGTATGATTTTCAAGTCAACAAACTGGGCCAATGTAATAAAATCATTGAACTGCAGGATTCATGAGATGGGCTATTTGCAGTGAAGTATCGTCTTTATGTGATTTTTTAATCTTTCTTATGTGTTCACAAACTTAGTTATTTTCTAAATTTAAATGTATTAACTGGAGAAATCACTCAAAAATTCTTTAAGTACACTTTGTTTTACACAGTTAGTCATTTACATGTTTTCTTCTAATACCCAAATCTGAGGATTCTTAATTTCTCTCCCATCCCAGTTGACCTTTTTCATTCCTTCCATAATCTGGCCTAGGAAACCCTTAATTTCTCCCTAGATCCGATTAGAAGCCACTTCACCATCCAGCCCTTGAGATCTGCAAAAACTCACTATCTTGCCCTGCAGACACCGTCTTTTAGAACCTTGATCCAGTCTTGTTTTTCTAACTTTTGACTCCATAGCCGAATGGAAAAATCAAACCTCTTTTCATATAAGTGATCCTACCACCCAAACTCAAAACAAAACCCAAAATGCAACCATAAATAGCCAAAAATTTATCAACTTAAACAAAGTTAAATTATAAGGAGAGAGCCCTCTCTGAGCATTAGGAAGGCTAGGTCCTGATATCCAAAAGTGGTTTTTGGTTACCTCTATCATTTCCTTATTTAAGACTTTCAAAGGGAATTTTTGAGTGATAACGCTGCGCATGTCAAGACCGAAGAAAGATAAGCAGCTCATGATTCTGGTGCGCATGTCCCCTCGAAACCTATTGCAAACTAAGTTGACCATGGAAGAAAAGGGGAAAGCGATTAATTTGGAAACTGATGAGGAGGAATACCTTGAGGACATCCTGATAGAAGAAGATGAGGACAAAGACACGGAGGAAGAAACTGAGGGTGCGGACCTTCTAAGTAGGCTACCTGCATATGTTCCTCCATGGAAGGGGAAGGCCAAGGTGCTCAAGGACTTGGATGAAAATACAAGTTCTCTGTAGACTCCACTGCTACCTGACGATATCATTTTTAAAGGATCACACTTGGGACGGGTGCCGAGTTTGAAGTTTGAAGATTGGGATCTTACCAACCACGAGAAATTCCCTCACTTGGTGACTGTGCAGCTCATGAAGCCGAAGAAACACATTGCGGTGGGAGCCATAGAGTTGAAGCCGCACAAGTGGTTGCGCAGGGTCGAAAGGGCAGGGTTGTTGAACCTACTCTCGGTGCCGCATTACTATTGTGCCTCAGTGACTATCTTCGTCATTAAGTAGCTGCTTTACCTAGTGCATGTTGAAAATAATACTGAGAGGGGGGGTGAATCAGTATTATATAGTTCTTTTAACAAATCTTCCTGATTTACACTTTGAATTATTTTTGCATATCAGTACCATAAAATAATGAGCAATAAAAACAGACAGTCACATCAAAGAACACCAGATATAAGGTGGAAACCCAATGTGGGTGAAAACCACCTGC
>APFE031302254.1:0-33615 GCA_000404065.3 Pinus taeda
ATCTGACCCGAGAGAGCCTTCTCATACCTCGTAGGGCTAGCTACGAGGTGAAATGGTTTGATGTAGCCTTGAGAGTTTGTCTATCTCAGCCTAGGTGAATTCCAAGCGCTAACAGACGACAACACTTTTTGAAGGAGAGGGGCATGTTAGGCCCCTATACTACTAGTGTAACCCGTTATTGTTATTAGTACAATCCCCTTATTGTATTTTTGTACCCATGTAATCCCCATATTGTTACTATTGTTCCCCATAGAAGCCCACTATTATTATTATTGTACCCTTACATTATTATTGTTATGTTGGCTCTGATTATGTTATGACCCCTTAGACTCATATATAAAGAAAGGAGGTCTTGTCATTTGTATCATCCAAGAATTTTTCATTTGTGTAATGTAAAGGAGGTTGCCCCCTTGAAGAGGCTGAATTCTAAGGCGTTTATCTCTCTTTTCTATTTTTTTGTGAGCTGGTTTCATAACATTCTCGCTTCTTCATCATCAATAGCCTCACTATCTTGTGTCATTTCAATATTCAACTCATCAAATAACAGACTTCGAGAACATGAATAATTTCAATCGCGAGTTGATGCATTACAAATACTAGAGCACAAAGGATACGGGGTGAAGAGGAAGAAGTATGCATAAGCGAATCTTCTTTGAATGAAATAGATTTGCGATCTAAATATTTCGAAACAAAATACTCTTGAGAAACAGAAAGATAAGTTGGTGCACTTGGGGATTCATCATCATATATATCAACATCTTCATTCTCATCGAAATGATTGTTTCCTAAGACTTCAGACTGATTAGGAGAATTGATTATATCCAGTTGATGACCAAATTTTCTATATTCGTTATTAGCCAAGAATGAGGAAACACCATCTTCATGCAAAAGATTTTCAAAAGGAGAAAAATTATTGAAAGAATCTTCCCCTTCCTTCTCCTCTACCTATGAAATGTGACTACCTTTTACCCATTCACTGATTCGATTTGGAAGAGATTGAATAGGCAGATTGAGGGACAAGAGGTCATGAGAAACTGATGGTTGAGGATGATAGGTATCCAAATAAGATTCAATATTTTAACTATGAGTAATAATATCATCTTGAGGAATGGAAAAATTAGCCTTCACCATAGGCTTCATGAACCATTTGGGGATTTCCTCCATGCGATCCAAATCATGAAAAGAAGAAAGTGGATGAGAATATGGATTAGGAATTTGATTTTCATATTTCCCATATTTATTATCATCATAAGTAGGCATCCACATCGGAATTGAAAAAGGAGGACAAGGAGAAAAAGGAATAACAAATTCCTCTTATGAAATTAGGGGTGTCTCATGGATTACAAGAGTTGGGGAAGCAGAAACATAAAGTGGTTTTTCTTCACTATGCGAAGATATACAAACTAAGTGATCAAACTTTTGTTTAAATAAACCCAAATCCATGTCGTCTTTAGGGAATTCATAATAGAGGTGTAGGAATCTATCATAAAAATCCTTAGTCGATTCATTAGGTTTCATTCTTGGTTGATTGATCCTCTTATAAACATCTCAATAATCATAACTATCAAATTATAAATAAACCTCCTTGATGAGGTGTTTAAGAGAATGAATGAAAGCAGGTGATAGATTGTGACACCATCAACTAAGATGACATTCAAGGGTGATTCATAAGAGAATAAAATCCACATAATCATAATCAATTTCATAGTATTCATTGAACTTAAGGAAAATAGGTGCATGATCAACAAAGGATTTATCACCTTCACGATCAAAATTGAATTGAGACAAGTCATGGAGAGACTAATTAGGGATTGAACGTTCACAATAGGACATGTTAGAAAAAAAACCCTAGGAGTATGATTTGAGGATGAGCCATTTCAAATAATATGTTCAATATAGACTCAACTGGCACAAGTTTTCATACGACCCTCCTTTTAGCACCATTTTGTTGATGCTGCTAGAAATCCATTAACCAAGGGGGTCTCCCTGATGTGAAATCTGAATTAGACCTCACAACATTTTGAGTAGGAGCCCCATCTAGAGTATCGTCTTGACTTCCATGTATCGTTATAGATTTCCCATGGATACAAAGTTCAAAATAAGAGATTAATATAATGGTGTATTTTTGGATCAAATGGGGACCATGCCTTGTGAAATGTTTAGCTGCGAAAAATATCAAGGTCCTTCTACCAAAAGGGATGAGAAAAGTGGGTGCTTTAAATACAGATAATAGTAATAATCTAGAAGAGGCACACGAGCATATAAATATGAATTAGTCGTTGATAAACCAATGAATTATTCCACAACAAAGATACTATTGCTAAAGAAAATACAAAATTACTTCAATAAAATAAGTACCAAAGCAACCAAAATAGTTCAATTTCCTTCGTACATATGAAAACAGCATACTTCACAAACATTCAAGAAATAGCCATACAATATTCACAACATATGTAGCATGAAATGATGTTGGCTCAATGAGCTTCTCAATTAAGCATAAGTTCCAAAATAAATCAAGACAGTGAACACCACTAGCCCTGAGAGTGGAGCATTAGAGTAGTTACTCAATTCTACAAAAAAACTATCTTCCTCTCCAATGTGTGGTAGAAGGAGATAAGGTTAAAATCCCCTTTCATGTCCTATGTCAGTGTATATATATAATAAATGAGGTGATCATTCACCTCCGTGCTAACTCTCAGACTACCCTCATGATTGTTTTACTTCTCTATGACCTTTCGACTTCATACATGAATTTTCACATTACATATATGACTCTTCGACTTCCAGTTTACATTTCCCCAATATTGAATGTACATGATCCACAAAATTATGTGGAAAATGATTACTCATGACATGACATGACATGACACTGATGACATGGATTGCATGACGGTGTGGGAGTGTGAAGACATTATTTATTTTTCCTTTCTTTATGTATTCACAAGAGGTGGTGCATGTTCTTATTCTTCCTCCTTCATATGAATCAAAAATATAGAGTCTCCAATGTGGTATTTATTTTTCGATCTTTTGTTGTACCCTATTGTTCCTTTGTCTTCTCTCCTAATGATCATCTTTGATCTTAATCTCCATAGGTGTCTTTTAGCATGGTCTGCTTCTCATTTTCCTCCATCATCATCCTGTCATGATGAGATAGAGTACCTGCAACTAAAAACTACTCATGACAAGATGATATCAGTCTAAAAACTCCTAATACAACATGTTTCATGAAATCACTTGTTAGGGTTGGAACCGAGTGATTGATTGATTGGTTGACTCAAGAGTTACATTGTTGTAGAGGCCAAGGTCCAGGACTAAGCCTTGACACTGCAGAATGCACAGTTTAGGATGGATAGGGTCAAAGGATTGTGCAATTGAGGGGTCCAAGAGCTGAAGGTTGGGGCTTGAGGCTTGAGGATACCCAATGGGAAGTTCTCGAAGGAATGGCTTATGGAACTGTGCAGTTGAGGGACTTAAGATATCAAGATTGATGGTTGAGCCTTGAATTTTCTCAATGCACAATTATGAGAGGCCAAGCTAGGTGACTGTAAAGTTGAGGTACTCAAGAGTTGAAGGTTGAGCCTTGCGGCTTGGAGTTCCCAAATGCATTGTTCTCGTAGGGGAACATGCTGGGAGCCTGCACGGTTAAGGGGTTCAAAGCCAAAGGTTGAGGCTTAAGGCTTGATTTTCCAAATGAAATGTTCTAGGAGGAGGATAATGTCATGGATTATGTAGTTGTGTAACCCAAGGTCTTAGGCTTGAAGGTTGAGGCTTGAAATTGCATAGTTAAGACTAACTTGGAGGCAAAACTTACCCAGTTCTAGTCCTCAAGTGTCAAAATTGGGAACTGTGACTGCACAGTACGTAGTTCCAAGGGTCAAGGTCAGGGCTTGATATTTGAGACTTCACAATGGGCAGTTTGTTGGAAATAATACTGAGAGGTGGGGCGGGGTGAATCAGTATTATCACATCAATACAAATTTCTCATTTCCATATTCATATTCATATATGCTACTTCTTATGATTCAGTTAGTTGATCCTTAATGAGTGGATTAGAAAATTATCAACCATATTAATAGTAAACAGGTGCAGTAAAATAGAACAGATCATCAAACATAAGCCACACAGCTGAACACCATGATAAAAGGTGGAAACCCTATGTGGTAGAAAACCACCTACTGCAATTCATCTCAATCTTCTTCCTAATAAGAAAATCCTTTTACAATATTTATGTACTGGTGGAGTCTTATACCAGTACGGAGGCTTCTTCTTGCAGAGAGCTACAACCCTCTCTCGTTCTCCAGTCTCTCCTGGAAGGGAGCTACAACCCCCATAGTTCTTGTACTAGCTAAGATAGCAGTACGTAGGCCCCGACCTACAATCTTCTCTCCTCTAGGTACCACATTTCATACATTTTCATACTGGATACTCCTGAAGCACAACACATAATCTGAAAGGCCACGTTTCATCCAATTTTCATACTGGACCCATTAATATCATTGAAGCACATAATCAATCAATCTTCTGAATCACCCAGACACTCGATCAATGCATATACAAGGATGACATATGTGTTAGCACCCAAATATAGTCCATCAGATCACATAAATATGAGTCACTGTGATCCTCATCCAATATTAGTTCTCATCCATCAATACTGAAGCTAAACACAATCAACCAAACAGGATATGCAGAATACTGACACCTTTAAACTGTCATCAAAACCCATCAACAACCAGAACCAGTTGTGACGTCAAATATCATAGCTCAAACTGTATACGCTACTAGAATGAACCAAACCTGCATACATACGCGCTTACACCAAAGCCAACCTGCGTACAGATCTATAAATATTCAAACATGACTTGCAGCAATTTGAAGCTTAAGTTATAGCCAGATCAGATCATTACAAGCGTCAGTATACAGATCTAGAATAAGCATAATCAAATATATAGAGATAGTTCATTTCAAACCATTTGATCCTGATCTATCCTTAGATCTTGTTCGCCATCAACCAGCGAGATCCCTCTTTAGTTCAGATCCAATTCTACACCATAAACCAATCACAGTATTCAAGATCTACCACTCTATCAGATATTCAATAATTCAGATGATGCTTTGCCAAATGATCTCCTTCCTCTTTTATAGTCTTAGGCCTTTCACAATACCACGGTCCAAAACCATATTAACACAATACCACACACACAATACTTGGGATCAACACTTTTGGATGCAATACCACGGACCAAAACCATAGGATCAAAAAATTGTCAGACTAATACCATGAACCAATCATGAAAGTGCGTGAGCTTTTCTCCACATGAAATAAAGTTTTCTCTACATAAAATTCCATGAACTTTTCTCCACATGAAATAAACTTTTCTCTGCATAAAATTCCGTGAAATTTTCTCCACATGAAATAAGCTTTTCTCTGCATAAAATTACGTGAACTTTTCTCCACATGAAATAAACTTTTCTAATCATAAAGTTCCGTGAATTTTTCTCTACATGAAATAAAATTTTCTCTGCATAAAATTCCGTGAACTTTTATCTACATGAAATAAAATTTTCTCTGCGTAAAATTCTTTGAACTTTTCTCTACATGAAAGAAACTTTTATCTTCATGAAAGTGCGTGAACTTTTCTACACTATAATTTATCATCTGAGTGATTTGCCATCAAGGACAACACTTCTCTCATAATGCCAACAATCTCCCCCTTTGGACTTGATGGCAAGGCTAACTTGTCACATGTAGAACTATCATCTGATTCCTTTAAGTTGTCCTACACCCTACGCATTCAGTCACATCTGATATCTCTTCTTAAAGATTCATCTAGTTATAACTAAGTGAGATGATCTTCTATGAGTGTGTTGCCATCAAGTACAACACATGCATCATAATGCCAACAATCCCCCCCTTTGAACTTTGCTACACTATAATTTATCATCTGAGTGATTTGCCATCAAGGACAACACTTGTCTCATAATGCCAAAAATCTCGTCCTTTGGACTTGATGGCAAGGCTAACTTGTCACACATAGAAATATCATCTAATTCCTTTGAGTTGTCCTGCACCCCATGCATTCAGTCACATCTGATATCTCTTCTTGAAGATTCATCTAGTTATAACTAAGTGAGACGATCTTCTATGAATGGGTTTCCATCAAGTACAACACATGCATCATAATGCCAAAAATCTCCCCGTTTGGACTTGATGGCAACAACACCAAATCACTCTCCCCCCTTGACATCAAGGGCAAAGGGCGAACTAAGATATTCTCTTTCCTAGATAAACATTCCACTGTCCATACTACCCCCGAGTACCTGCTAAAATCTCTGAATGATCTCGCACTTTGTATATGCCAAGGTGTACCAATTTGTCCATGCTACATGCTGAAAGATCTGCTCTTGCTGAATTGTGTTGTTCATGCTCCCCCTGTCTGTAAGCAAGGTCTGCAAAAAGGTGTTCTACAAGAAAATGACTCTATACATCAAATGTGACCTTCCTAGCACCAAATACTCATACATACATCCATCTCCCAACCAAGTGGGGATATACCAGAAAATGACAACCAAGTACATTACATCATTCATCCCAAGCATAGTGGGGAAACCAACATAAGCCGTTACATGACCTTGATATGACTGAAATATTTCATCAAATGACTACAATAGATAGATACACACTATTACATCATGAGTCTTGATATGACCTTTACATGGAATGATATACATGACATTTATAACAGAGACCAAACACCTAAATAAGATCATGATAAACATCAGAAATGACACTGTATGATCTGCTCCATAGCATATGTCACCAGCAACTTGTATTAGTGTATGAATCATCAAGGTATGTCCATATCAACTCATCCTTTTGAATAGAATTTTGTATATACAGAATCATTCTATGATATGTGAGAAACACCATAGCCATCGAGATCTGCATGGACCAAGTATCATCAATTGGGAATATCTGCATCAATCAACATATGTATGAAACAACCTATCATCATATAGGTAAGAACTCATCATCATCATATCTCCAACAATGCAAATTTGAATAATCATCCATGTATCCAACCACAATCCTCATCCATATGTGTGCTAAGAACAATAGGAATCTGGCATCATAACTGTAATATATGATCTTTATGCATATGGCGGCAACAACATGAGTGACTCATCATCAAGTGAATTCAAGCTATGTACTTATCCTTATCATTATGAAGATCACCATGTAAGAACCATTAGAGAATCAACCACAAATCTGATCTAAATATCAACTATGTAACCCCAAGAATCATCTAAACAACTCATAACCATATCATAGCAAGATGAATCATTTATCCATATAAGCATCATCACCAAGGACTATTAACCATAATGCCAACAATGCATTAAAAGCATATGCTCCCCCTAAACCTGTGCCATCTTTTTTACTATCACATTTGATCATGCATATCAGTAAGAAGTATCAAGTCATCATCATTATCAAGTTAGAAACAAAACAGTTCTAACCATCAAGTCATTTCCACACATCATCAGCAAATTGTAACCATTATCAAATAGCACAAATAAACCAAATCATAATTGATCCTTTTCCTGAACCTGTCCCTATTGTCTTTCCTCAAACAATCATATACACGACTATGCCATAACCAACTCACATATATACGTGACTTCTCTTTAAGAAACTTGCATATGAGATTTAGGACACTGAAGTTTTACACTTCCAGCTCCCTCTGATTATGTTATGTCTGTATGTTGTGTTGTGCCGCCTCTTTCTAACTGTACTTCTTTCTTCTTCCACATCTTCAAGTGTGATGATGATGTTTTCTCCTCTTCGTATGGTGCCCATAATTTTTTCTTGCATTCCTTACCTATATGTCCAAGCTTGTTACAAGTGTAACATCTTACATGTCTCATATTTCTTCTATAGCAATCAACAGCTTTGCGACCAAACATATTGCAAGCAAAGAAATATCCATTAAAGTACCTTGAATGAGATGATCTTTCTGCATGATGGTATTGAAACCTTCTTCTTCTACATCTGGCTGCAACATGCCCAATATTATGACATACATAACATTCAACATTATTCATAGGAGGAGTAGAAGATTTTCTTTGAAGAATTTCTTTCCTTGGTTGATGATGAGATTGACCTTTCATCTCCTTATTAAGCATTTCCAATTTTGCAGTCGAGTCCCTTGTCTTACTTTGTGAACTAGACTCACCTTCAATAGATTCATGAAAACCAAGACCAATTTTGATAGTAGGAGACCTTTGACTATTAAGAATATCATCCAAGACCTTAGTACTATATTGAAATCGTAAAAGCTTATCCTTATCTTCTAATTTACCTTTCAAGATATTTACCTCAACCTGAAGTTGTTCCTCCTTTTTCAGACACTGCTTCTTCCAGATTTCTTCATAATTTCTTCCTTCCTCCATTTGTTGCCTTAGTTTGAGTATCTCCATTTCTTGTTCTTCATTGAGATCCTGCTGCATTTGATGAATTCTGAAGGCACATTCCAGCTGAGATTTTAAACTGATGATTTTGTTATCTTGTTTTTCAATAGCTTGGAGTAGATCTTTATTCTACTTCTTTGATTCTTCAAGATCTTCTTTTAGCGAGCGGATCGTGGCTTCAAGACTTTCATAGTAACTGGATCTATCTCTGAGTTTCTTGATGGTTGTGCTTCCTTCATTGACTTCATCTCTTAATGATGTTACTTCATCCTGCAAATTTTGATATTTGTCCTTGAATAACTCCCTTACCTTGTTTCCTTCTTCTAGTTGGGCTTTTAGTCTGGTACCTTCTTCTATGAAGTCACATTCCCTTTTGTTCAATGGATCTTATTGATCTCTGATTTTGTTTGAAAGCCTTTTAAATTCTACCTCTATTTGATATCTTTCTTGTTCACCCATAAGAGCAAATTCAGTTGTTTCGCTATCACTTTCATCTTTTCCAATTAAAGAGATAACTAGAACATTAGAGGATAGCAAATTCATACGTGATATTTCATCTTCATTCTGAAATGATTATGAATCTGATTCTGAATATGATGAGCTTCTTACACCTAATCCCCAATTGATTCTCCCACTGTCATAGATCTTTGGAGATGTCTTCTTCTGCTTATGTGTTTTCTTCTTAAGCTTCTTTCCCATTGTTCCAAGGATCTCCTTCAAGCAATCAAACTTCTACAAAAGAACTTGCTCTAATACCAATTGTTGGAAATAATACCGAGAGGGGGGGTGAATCAGTATTATCACATCAATAAAACTTTTTCATTTCCATATTAAGATTCATATATGCTACTTCTTATGATTTAGTTAGTTGATCCTTAATGAGTGCATTAGAACATTATCAACCATATTAACAGTAAACAGGTGCAGTAAAATAGAACAGATCATCAAACATAAGCCACAGACATGAACACCATGATATAAGGTGGAAACCCATTGTGGGAGAAAACCACCTACTGCATGTCATCTCAATATTCTTCTTAATAAGAAAATCCTTTTACAATATTTCTATACTGGTGCAGTCTTATACCAGTACGCAGGCTTCTACCTGCAAAGAGCTACCACCCTCTCTCATTCTCCAGTCTCTCCTGAAAGGGAGATACAACCCCCATAGTTCGTGTACTAGCTAAGATACCAGTACGTAGGCGCTGACCTACAATCTTCTCTCCTCTAGGTACCATGTCTAATACATTTTCAGACTGGATACTCCTAAAGCACAACACATAATCTGAAAGGCCACGTTTCATCCAATTCTCATACTGGACCCATTAATATCATTGAAGCTCATAATCAATCAATCTTCTAAATCACCCAAACAACAGATCAATACATATACAAGGATAATATATGTGTTAGCACCCAGATCTAGTCCATCAGATCACATAAGTATGAGTCATTATGATTCCGATCCAATATTAGTTCTCATCCATCAATATTGAAGCTAAACACAATCAACCAAATAGGATATGCAGAATACTGGCAACTTTAAACTATCATCAGAACCCATCAACAACCAGAACCAGTTGTGACTTCAAATATCATAGCTCAAAGTATATACGCTACTACCATGAACCAGACCTGCATACATACATGCTTACACCAAAGCCAACCCGTGTACAGATCTATAAATATTCAAACATGACTTGCAACGATTTCAAACTTAAGTTATACCCAGATCAGATCATTACAAGCGTCAGTATACAGATCTAGAATAAGCATAATCAAATATATAGAGATAGTTCATTTCAAACCATTTGATCCTGATCTATCCTTAGATCTTGTTCTCCATCAACCGGTGAGATCACTCTTTAGATCAGATCCACATCTACACCATAACCCAATCACAGTATTCCAGATCTACCACTTTATCAGATATTCAATAATAATGATGATGCTTTGCCAAATGATCTCCTTCCTCTTTTATAGTCTTAGGCCTTTCACAATACCAGGTTCCAAGACCATATTAACACAATACCGCGGTCCCAATACTTGGGATCAACACTTTTGGATGCAATACCACAGACCAAAACCATAGGATCAAAAAATTGTTGGACTAATACCATGAACCAAGCATGAAAGTGCATGAACTTTTCTCCACATTAAATAAACTTTTATCTGCATTAAATTCCGTCAACTTTTATCCACATGAAATAAACTTTTGTATGCATAAAATTCCGTGAACTTTTCTCCACATGAAATAAACTTTTCTCTGCATAAAATTCCATGAATGTTTCTCCACATGAGATAAACTTTTCTCTGCATAAAATTCCATGAACTTTTCTCCACATGAAATAAACTTTTCTCTGCATAAAATTTCATGAACTTTTCTTAACATCAAATAAACTTTTCTCTGCATAAAATTCCATGAACTTTTCTCAACATGAAATAAACTTTTCTCTGCATACAATTCCGTGAAATTTTCTCTACATGAAAGAAAATTTTATCTTCATGAAAGTGCGTGAACTTTGTTGCACTATAATTTATAATCTGAGTGATTTTCCATCAAGGACAACACTTGTCTCATAATGCCAACAATCTCCCCGTTTTGACTTGATGGCAAGGCTAACTTGTCACACGTAGAACTATAATCTCATTCCTTTGAGCTATCCTGCACCCCAGGAATTCAATCACATCTGATATCTCTTCTTGAAGATTCATCTAGTTATAACTAAGTGAGATGATCTTCTATGAGTGGGTTGCCATCAAGTACAACACATGCATCATAATGCCAACAATCTCCCCCTTTGAACTTTTCTGCACTATAATTTATCATCTGAGTGATTTGCCATCAAGGACAACACTTGTCTCATAATGCCAACACAGTTTAGGAGGGATGAGTGATTCGAGGTTGCTCATTTATGAAGCCTTCAAGACTTAGCTAAGTGTGGGATCAAGGAGAATAGAATCGAACAATTATGAAACTTAAGTACAATCACACACTTAGAAAAGTTGATGACAGAACATTGATCACTCAAAACACATAAAAAAACATACTTTTATCAATGGAATGGGATTGCAATGACTTTCCTGACACTAAATATACATTTTGCAACGAAGTGGCGACACTTGTGTGATAGTGCATGAAACTTTGGGAATGAGTGTAAAACATGTCTACATGAGTAGTAAGATTCTTCAAAACCAAAGTCACCATTTCAAATAATCTAAAACTCCACTTATTATGATAATTTTCACTTCCCATGCCAAAAGATTACACTTGAGACGTGAAAATAAAAGTGTGAATGACACCTATAATATGAGAACGACAGTGAAAGTGATGCATGATAGGGAAAATATAACATTTAAATGACACTAATTAAGGTGGAATAAAGTTATATTGATATACAAAAATATCTAAGCGACACTCTCGAAAGAAAAGGAGTAGAAAAGCGATAGTTTGGAAAACTCACCAAAATAGAAGTACAATCACAACCAAAAGTGAGAGGTTGTCAATGAAAGCATGCACTGACTCTCAACCTAGGTTGATCATCACACAAGCATTGTCTCGATGGATTGTTCTATGCTTGTTTAGGTTTGCGTAAAAGAATGTGATCACTAACTTATTTCGACTAAGCATGTCTGGGTAGATGGATTTGAAACTTAGAATCCAAGAAGGGAGATCAAAGAATTAGCAAAAAATAAACCAGCGTGGAAGTGGCTATGGATTGACCAACTCCAAGATCCATAGCATGCTTCAAAATTTAAGTGTAGGTAAAATTTTGGATGGTATCTATCACATTGAAGACACTACTCTACAAGTGAAATGGAACTAACTTACTCTTAATTGTTGCTCGAAGCAATAGGTTGAACATCATTAAAATATCAAGTAGAATAATCACATGTAATATGAAACAAGGAATCATGATATATATATGGTAAAGGTTGAAAGGTATCCCTTAATGAGATTTTGTTTTCAATTGGATCAACTTAAAGATTACAATTATGTACATTGTTGCGATCCTTAAAAAGTAAAGGATCAACATTTACTTGAGGATCCATGTAGTTGTTAACTGATTCCAAGATGGCATCAATAGGATCCGAATCATGGGAATTGTGTGGAGGTTGAATGGACATATCAAAAATTTGATTTTTCACACTTTCCAACTTTAACATCGTCACTAGGAGGCCCCTAAATTGGTACTCGAAAACGAGGAGGAAAGGGAACAAATGAAATAGTAGGTCCCTCTTCACAAATTTGGGGTGTCTCATGATCAAAATAAGTTGATAGAGTGGAATCATTGAAGGGTTCAAATTCAAATGATTTCAAGGATAGAAGAATCAAACCCTGAAACTTTTCACCCATAAAATATGAATCAATTACTCCCTCCGGAGAGTCATATCAAAGGTGAAAAAATGAATTAAGAAAACCTTATATAGATTTACTAGATTCCATCTTGAGCAGAGAAATCCTGTTACATGAATATTGATAATCATATTTTTCCAAATCTTGAGGAAGCTCCTTGATAAATTAATTGAATGAATGAATGGGAGAGGATTATAAAGTGTGACACCGCTTCTTAACATAACCTTGAGGAGTGAGGGTGAATAATATACAAATAGCATATTCATCATTCATTTTGTTAAATTTACAAAAACCAAGAAAATCATAGATATGTTTGGCTATGAATTTACAACTGTAACAACCTTAATGAAAATTCCATCTAATAAAAGTAAATAAACAAAAAATTAATAATCACGGTTAATGGGAGACTTATTTCGAGTTGAATGTTGGGCAGCACATCCTAGGGGGTGCTCATTTGATTTATTATGGCTAAGGAAATTGGAAAAGAAAACGGCTAAGGCTTTGGAAAGGAAAAATGGCATTCTTGGCACATTTCTTTATGAAAATAATGGAAATTAGGAGAAAAATAAGGTGAAAGGTAATAGATTGCATGCGAGGAGGAAATTGAAGGAAAATAATGGAAAATGAGAAAATAGAGCTCTAATTCATAAAATAGCTTCTAAGGATCAATTAATAGGCTTTTGTTAGTTTAGTCTTAGAGATCTCTCATTATTATCTCTCTCTCTCACACTCTTAGACACCTAGAGATTTCTTGGAGAAATTTATAACATTGGATCAAAAAAGGAAAAAGAAGGAAATAGGAAGCAAAGAAAAAGTAGCGAAAGGTAGGATCAGGCAGCTACATCAAGAGTCATTATAGATATCAATTTGCATGTGTATTTTCCTTGCTACATTTGGCATGCATGGTTATGCATGTGGTTCTTTTGTTGTTGTGGCATGGTATTTTCCATGTGTAACAATGTTTTTAGCCTAGCCTTGTCATTTCTAGATAGCCATGGTGTGATGGGGTACTCATGTTTTACTTCAATTGGATTTCCATAGGGATTCAAAGACGAGTAAGGTGGATCTCAGGAATGATAGAACACATGGCCCAGTAACCCCTAAAGCGGGTTGCAGGATGTCGTAAAATCGGATTTTGTGTTGCCTCATATGGCCTAGGAACCATTGAAAGTGAATGGAAGGATATACGCTAAAGCCAAGAGGTATTTTTCTCTTCATTGGAACTATTAATCCTGAGTTTGGGATATGTGGTAAAGGCCGGAGCGTGGGTCTTGGTTTAGGGCCTACTGATCCAATTTTGGATTGCAGTAAAGCTTGAGAGACTAGGAGGCAAGAAACTTCCTCACGGTGTAGGTGGAGAAATCTGGTGGCATCCATGCTCGTTTGGCCTAGTGGTTAGGTGGTGATCATGTTAAAGCCTATTACGATTTGTTCGATGTTTTGGCCTTTTGATCCAGAATGGATTATGGAAATTCCTGGTTTCTATTGATGAGGGTGAGGTGGTTTAGCCTCTGTAATTCCCCTCTATCTTAGAAATTATAATAGTCAATACATTGTATTCAGTAGTTGAAATACTGATAATAATGGCATGATGGCCAAGGTTTTCATTTTGAAAAAAAAAACTATGCTAGTGTAATGAATTGAGTTGGAAATAATGAAATGTGGTTTTGGATGGAATTATCTGGAAAGAAAAAAGAAATTGAATGAGATCATTATCCTAATCCATAATGTAGGATGGATAGATTGGATAAAGAATAAAATTTTTTCAACTTTCCCAAATCACTCCAAAGAAAAAACCCCCTCGAGTGAATTATGTGAATTACTAGTTGAGTGGCGAAAAAATCTAGAAAATTACTTAGTATTGGGAAAACAACAGTGTAAGGGGTGAAAAGAACTATAGTTGGAAAAGGTGGGCCGTCAAAGATGAAAAAAAATACTTTTTAGGAAAATAAAAGTAGGAAAATGAAAGGCTATGGGGATTAGAAGACCCTAGAAAAATGGGATGTCATTATAGAAAGTTCGCTAGGGAAGGTGAGGCATAAAAATGGCTTCACTAGGACAGGAGAGGTTGTTGATTCTGAGAGCAAAATTGATCTCAACTCAGGGGAACTAGGAGTAACGGTGCAAGGTTAGGTGGAAAATTGTTCTTTGCAAGTTAATTTTGTTTCTCGTTATTTGATTTCTAGTAACAAAGTGCATATATTTTTATAATTTTTCTGTTGTACTCAGAATGATTTGATTATGTTCTATTGAATTTTATGATCATCGATAATCATAGTGTTGTTCTCAGTATGGGTATTTAGTTAATGAAATGTTGATTTATTTGGCATGAAGGAACTCTTATGTATTGTATGGTTGTGGCTCCAACAATTGTACGATCTCTATAGGAAATATAATTGCTTAGACCCTAGAGTCTCCTCACATAAATGTAATTAAATTTGTCTTAGAGCATCAATTGTATAGTGATTTAACCACTGTATTTAGTTTCTCTTTGGTATATCATTCTCATGGTTTGAAAATTTTAGCTCATATGTGCATATTAACTTAGAATTAAAATGAGAAAGAAAATTGTAGGATTGATCATAAGTAGACGAGCATGCATGTATTTTGGTATATGAAATGAGACTGTGGGATACAAAAATGTATACCCAAAGGCTCATATTGTTACAATGGTTCTATGAAAGAATAGCACCTCAACTAACAACTTGATACTAGCAATTTTAGCAGATATTCAAAGAAAGAAGAAGGTGTTGATTATTTATATGCAACACATGAAAGAAAAGAGAAACAATATTATGAATCTAGTCAACAGTAGATTAAACAAGTGACGCAATAATGTTATAAGTAGAAACATGCAAACATATGAATATCAGAACCTAATAAGTAGGAATTCATTCATAGTTGGGAAAACCACTTATTAACCCTGAGCATAAGAGAACTCCCAAAAAATAAAAATGATGTACATGAAAAATGTAGTTAAATATTAACTACACAGAACTATTAGAATAATTATGCTACTCAATATTAGAAACAAATCTTACCTTAATGATGAGAAGTGTAAAGAAAAATAATTATTAAAGAAACTTACTGTGTCATAGCACCATATCAAAAACCCTTCAGAATTACAAAATCTAAAAAGATGCTCTAAATATGTACAGGAATTAGAAAAGGCATGCAACTGTAAAACAAGTCTTAGATAGTAAGCATCTCAAACTAGCACAACTACCTCATTTTCCTAATATATTGGTATAAACAAAACAAAATATCTGGGAATCAAAGTATAATGATATAGGTGGGGTATAACTTTGGCTGACTTGAAATATAGAAAACATACACTCATCAGACTCAATGGTACACTTCTAGCTCTAGTGCTACTATGATTTCTCAGTATAACCATAGACTGTAAACTAATCAATGGAGGAATCAGATAATTAGTATACATATTAAACATTGTAAGGAGATGAAATTAAAATAACATTGAAACAAATACTCAATCATAGAGGAAAACCTGAAATAAATTATTAATGGTTCCATAAGTTAAGTAACCCTGAATCGAGCTGTCCATGTCGGTAATTGTTCAACAAAAAGGAAACTGAAACTAGTGGGCTTATAATTTTCCATTTCACATATTGGGGCTATCAACAAAATTTTGGGTAAAACCCATCTCCCATAAAAGGGAAACACAAAAAAAAAACAAACCAATATATTATTTAACCCTACTCCATATCATATTTCAGGGTATACCTAGAAGGAAAATTGAAAACAACTGGAAGGGTGACAAGAAACTCAAGAAATCTACAGAAGGCTTCAAATGAGAAGATGCATGCACTGTTTATGGAAAATACAAGTAGGGGATTGAAGCATTCGAGAACAACCTGATAAAGAGTCAAATTTTAGACAAGTTAGGTGAACCCTCGAAACATTATCATGCTCACACACATGGGTATTGTAAATTACCTGTGAGAGCAAGAGAAAAAAAAACGAGAAATTAATTAGCTAAATATGGAAACTAATAAAAAGAAAATTCACACGTAACTCTCATGGAAAACTAGTCTAGCTAAACACAACCAATCTAGGCTATCATGCCTTTTCTGGAAATAGAATTTTCGTACACATGTATCAAATGTACCTAGAGAATGAGTTAACAAACCAGGTAAGGTAGCGATTTAAGATAGAGTAACAAGCTAGAAATGGCTATAGATTTGGGGATAAACCAAAACATATAGAAATAACCCATGAAGGTCTCTCAACAGAGGAGGATGAACATCCCTTACTTGTATCTGATTGGCTCTCGAGTGTAACCTCAGATAAGACTTGCAATAGCCTGGAATTGCTTAAACGTCGCACAAGATGGATTAGTTCTTAATGAAAATGAGAATAAAACCATAAATTATACTTGCCAAAATTTTACCTCTGCCATTGCAGTCTCTAGAATCGAGTGAAATTGATTACGGGTTCCACTAGAAGAGAAAAATAAAAGCCCTAACAAAGCGAGTTTTTTCATTGCACGAGGAGGGCGAGAAAATTGCTCCAAAACACAAACCATTTATGTTGTTGGGTATGCCAGACGCGTAGAACAACCAGTGTGGAGAACAAATTTGAAAGGAAACTCACGGTCTCCAAGGGGATAGGTATCCAAACCATGAAGCGAGGTGTTAGGGTTTGAGACACTACAACCTTTGTCATTGATTTACCAATAGATAATCCCAACCCTTGAAGTCACATCGTGGGATTAATTGGGATGTCGTACACAATATCACTGAGAAGGATGACACCACATGACCTGAATGACGTGGCAGAGATTGAATGGCACAAGGTCTAGTGGTACTCTGGTGGCACTGATAGAAGACAGGTTGGAGCACATAGTTTAGAGGAGGTAGGGTGATGACCAAGGTAACATGCCAACCCCATGCAATAGCGAAAATAGCTATGCTAACCATGATCAAATAATATATAAAATAATGTTATGTAGTAGGGGATATGATAACAAAACCTCATACATTTGATCCACCTCTAATGTTGGTAGCCACCATCAGAAGAATAAATTGTAGATTTGTTTTTGGTATATATATGACCGTGTTCATTACAAATGGTACCAGAGCTCGTCTTTATACAATGGTCTTGTATAGAGGTTCCATTACTAGTTACTATTGCACAGGAGTATCATTAAAAGGAAATTTTGTTGATTTTGTTAAAAGGCTTCGCTAAACAAACACCTTGCTCTAGTTAAAGGATGGAGGAGACAACCCTAACCATTACTGGAGGGGATGTCTTATATGTAGAACTTGAAGAAGGAGGTACGTCAAAACCCAATCAATTCGAGGAAATAATCAGAAACATGCAATAGGAATTGGCACAACTCTAAAGTAGAAATGGATGATTAATAAAAGCTAGTGAAGAACAAGATAAATTGATTAGAGTATTAACTAACAAATCCAGTCATAAGAGTGTTGAGCCCGAAGGGTTAAAACAGAAGCGAAAAAGATCAATTTCAGACAAATCAGAAGGTGAAGAAGAATATGATAAAACAAATTCTAAGACCCATAAGGATCAAAAGAAGAAGGAACTACAGGATGAGTTCTGAAAGATAAAACCTCCTACCTTTGACAGGGAAAAGGAGGAGGGCACATAAGTTTTCCCTCTAAATATGGTGAAGTATTTTTAGGTGTATGGATATGAAATAAACCTAAAAGAGATATTGGTTGTTTATCAATTGCCAGGAAAGGCGATTATTTGGTGGGAGGAGACAAAAATGATACATCTGTTAGATGAGAAAACTATTTCATGGGAGTATTTCAGTAGAAATTCAAAGCTTGCTATCTGAATGAGAGGTATTATGATGGTCGGGAAAAGGAATTCCATGAATTGAGATTGAGGTAGCTTAACATTGATGAATTTTTAACCAATTTCACCATTTCTCTTCGGTATGTGCCTTACATCAGAGAGGAAAAGGATAAGGTACAAATATTTATGAACTATTTACTAGTTGTGTATAAAGAATGAATCAAATTCAATAATCCTAGAACTATGGATGAAGTAGTCACAAAGGACAAACTTTGCTATCAATAGTTCATAAATCATGGTGAGGGCTCTCGATCCTAGCAGAGTAGTGATAAAAATAAGATGGGGGTGAACGTAAAGAGGCAAAAGTCGACCAATTTTAAAATGTTTGGTAAGGACCATCAGAGGAAAAAATTTAATAGAGGTGATCAAAATCAGTTAGCATGATCTTACATTGGCTCGTGACCTCTAGAGTTGGGTAACAAGAAGAACATAAGGGGTAAGGAACGGGACCTACTAAAGTGTTGGGGATGTGGTGAACCACACTTGTTATGGGATTTTCCTCACAATCAAAGGCCCACTAAGAATGAGCAAGTGGATCATGAAGCTTCTACGGTAAATGATGCGGCCAGAAGCATTTCGAGAATCAGCGCGACATTGGAAGACCGGAAGGGAGAACATAAACCTACTATGATTGATATTGAAGGTATTATTCAAAACCAACGTGTATCTATTTTAATAGAACCTGCGGCTAGGCTAAGCTATATAGATCCTCAGATTGTGGAAAAGTGTAATTTAAAATAAGAAGAATTTCATAGTTCCTATCTTGTAGAGTTACCCGCTTGGTACTAAAAGGAGGGTGACTCATGTGGTAAAACAATGTGTAGTGAATTTAAATGGATAGCTCATAGAAATCAAGTTAAACATTCATCCCTTAGGATCATAGGACCTCTTAAATGGGATGGACTAGTTGGAACAACAAAAAACTATTGTAAATTATCTCGAAAAGAGGATGAGTTGTGTGGATTCACAAGCAAATTCCTTTTTGGTGAAGGGAAAACCAAAAATAGTTTCAGTTAGACAAATAAAAGCCATACAACTAAAAAAAAACAATGAGGAAATTCTGTCAATTTTATATGGTGCATGGGGAGAAACATGAAGAATAGAAAAAATTTGGAAGGTTAGATCAGTTACTTGTGTTAAGGGAGTTTTAGGTTGTGTTTCTTGATGAAAATCCTAAATTACCCCCTCAGTGGAACATTGATTTCTTGATTGATTTAGTGTCTGGCATTACAACTGTGTCTAAAGCCCCATATCAAACGAGTATCCAAGAGCTATTAGAAATAAAAATGTTGCTACAAGAACCACTAGATAAAGCCTATATCAGACCAAGTGTGTCACCATGGGGAGCCCTGGTATTGTTCGTTAAGAAAAAGGATGGTACATTTAGATCGTGTATTGACTATAGACAGTTGAATAAATTAACCATTAGAAATATATATCCTCTACCATGAATTGATCATCTATTTGACGAAGTGAGGGGGCCAACTGTTTTTTCAAATATTGATGTGTGAACTGGATAACATCACTTACACATAAAGGACGAAGAAATACAAAAGACAACTTTTATAACTAGTTGTGGGAATTATGAGTTCATGGTGTTACCTTTTGGACTCTCTAATGCACCTGTGACCTTGATGTGTATCATGAATAACATGCTTCATAAATACCATGACAGATTTGTGTTAGTCTTCATTGATGATATTCTAGTATACTCTAAAAATTAGGAGGACCACAAAGATAATCTTAGATTAGTGTTGAAAACACCGAGGGAGCATTATATTTATGCCAAGAGTAGTAACTATGAGTTTTTTAAAACCAAAATATGTACTTAGGATACATCATCTCCAAAGAAGGATTGGTGGTAGACCTAGAGAAAGTTAAAGCCATTATGAATCCACCAATACCAATAGATGTATCAACAGTTCACTCTTTCATGGGGATTCTTGGCTACTACCGTAGATTTATGCACGGGTTTTCAAAGTTGGCTTACCCCATTACCTCTTTATAGAAGAAGGGGGTGAAATTTGAATGGACATATAAGTGTCAAGTGAATTTTAATAAAATAAAGAAAATGTTGACAATAACCCTTGTCTTAAAGATAGAAACCCCCAAAAAAGGATTTTACCATGTGTACTGATGCTTACCTATAAGAATTGAGTGGTGCGATACTACAAGAAAATGCAGTTATAGCCTATGAGTCAAGAAAACTGAAAAACATATAACAAAATTATATTGTTTACGACCGGGAGCTAGCTGTAGTAATCCATGCCTTAAAAATGTGGAGGCACTAGTTGTTGGGTAAGAGGTTTTTGTTGGTAATTGATCATATAGTTTAAAGTACTTAGCCAACCTAATATAATTGTTAGGAAAGCAAGATGGTTAGATTTGCTTAGTGAATTTGACATGGAAATCAAACACATTAAGGGAAAGGAAAGAAAATTGCTGATGCACTAAGTAGATACTCTCATTTAATGATTGCTATTGCGGAAAACAGCATAAAAATAGATTTTGAAGAACATATACAACTGGTAGTGCAAAAAGACCTAAATTATGAAGAAATGCAGTTGAAGGTACAGAAGGGGGAAATATTGGGATATTATTTAAACCCAAAAGCTTTAATTACATATCAAAATACGTTGGATATTCTAGGGGTAGCAACATTAAAGAAAATAATTCTAGATGAATGCCATAAGAGACCACATGTTGGTCATCCAGGGTATCCGAAAATGTTAACAACCTTAACAAAATAGTTTTTTGGGCAAGGTATGAAGAAAGAGGTGGCATATTATTTAGCCAAATGTATGGAATGCCAACAGGTGAAATCCAAACACCAACATCCAACAAGATTATTGAATCTGCTGTCAATACCTGAGTTGAAGTGGGAGGTGATCTCTCTGGATTTTATAACCAAACTACCAAGGAATACACATCAAAATGAATCCATTATGGTAGTAGTTGATACATTGCCCAAAGAAACACATTTTATTCCAGTACAGTACACTTTTCGTATTGCACAGATTGCTAATGTCTTCATGTGGGATATCCTTAGGGTACATAGGATACCAAAGATGATAGTAGTAGATAGACAACAAAAATTTACCTCGAACTTCTGGAAGGCTTCGTTCGGCGGTTGTGTTAAAAAATTTACTACATAACATAAATAATTACTGAGAGGAATAAATATAAAAATAACTAGCAACAACCATAAACACATAAACACAAATGTTTATCCAGGAAAGCCCCAAATTTGGGGAAAAACCCAATCTAATAAGATCTCATTAGCATTGGCCAAAACCCTGGCCAATCCGACCAAGTGAGCCTTCACTGCTCACCTCCAAGTCTTGCATTACAATGAAGCCCTTCTAGCCTTTTATAAGCTCCATTACATATAATAACATGGGTAGAATACTATGGGTGCACAATACCATGTGCCCCAAAACCATCACTGTTTAACCTGGTCAACTTTGACTCTATCCTGAGTCAAGTTTACTTAACAATTCCCCCCTTAAACTTGGCTTGGGGTTCCTTGGCTAACTCCAGCCAAACCTACTAAGTGAGACAATCTCGCTCACTCTAGCTCTACCCCCCTTAGATTTTTTGCTCGGGGTATTGTTAACCCGACATCCCCACTATCACCTAGGTCTAACCCAGAATTTACCAGTGATCATTGAGGGGTACACATGCCTTACCAGGTCTTATAGTAGTATGCCCATTTATGTGCAATAATTTTAACTTCATTAAAGGTTTTTTTTTTTGTTTATTGCAGCTGCGATTCTGATCCATCCTCTCTCAATTTGATTTGCTAAAAAACATCTATCAAACTGGTCTAACCTTGTAGATTCTAGCACCAGTGGCCTCACGTAGTAGGAAATGAACGATTTTCGAAGCCACATGAATCCTGAACAACTTGTCAGCATGTTCCAAACCTGTAAATATCGCAAATATACTGTGATCCCTGGCAGTTACGGCACTATATTCCGCACATTCTCCTCGAGGTTCTTCAATGTATGATTTTTCCACCATTATTTTCAGACCTGGATTTGTAAAAAGGTTGCATTGATCTCATCAGGCAGTATAAAGCCCTGGCATCAAAGAATCCCTTTGAAGCCAATATCTGGCTATGATACTAGTTGTTAAAAAACTTACTGCATAACATAAATAATTACTGAGAGGAACAAACATAAAAATAACTAGCAATAACCATAAACACATAAACACAAATGTTTATCCGGGAAAACCCCAAATCTGGGGAAAAACCCAGCTTAATAAGATCTTATTAGCATTGGCCAAAACCCTGGTCAATCTGACCAAGTGAGCCTTCACCGCTCACCTCCAGGTCTTGCATTACAGTGAAGTCCTTCTAGCCTTTTATAAGCTCCATTACATATAATACCATGGGCAGAATACTATGGGTGCACAATACCATGTGCCCCAGAACCATCATAGTTTAACCTGGTCAACTTTGACTCTATCTTGACTCAAGTTTACCTAATAGTTTGGGAACTATGTTAAATTTCAATACTGCACACCATCCACAGACGAATGACGAAACTGAAATAACGAACCAAATTCTAAAGGATATGCTCAGAATGTGTCTGACGGGAAGGCGCAGTAAGTGGCAATATTTTCTACATTTAGTCTATTTTTTTTATAATAAAAACTACCAAACAACTATAAAGATGAGCCCCTTCAAAGCCTTGTATGGCAGGAAATTCCATATCCCACTGAGTTGAAGCCAACCAGAGGATAGATTTATTCTTGGACTAAAGATTCAATAGGAAATTGAACAAACAGTGCAGAAAATTCAACACAATATTAAAACTAACCAAGATTGAAAAAAATGTTATGTAGACCAGGAAAGTGCCCATAAGGAGTTCAAGGTGGGAGAGCATGTGTATCTCAGGGTTAAACCCCCAAAAAGTACTCTTAGAACCAAAGAATGTGTTAAATTAGCACCCTGATTCTATAGGCCACTTGAAATTCTTGATCACGTGGGTTCAGTAACATAACAGTTGGCATTTCATAGTCATGTTAAAGTTCATAATGTATTTCATGTGTCGTTACTGAAAAATACGTGCATGATCCTTCTCATATAGTTGATTGGAATGTGTTACATATGGAGCCTGAAGGAGACTTTCTGACAGAGCCACATCGTATCTTCGAGTGGAAAGAGACTATGATCTGTAATGAGGTCATGGCTAGGGTTAAAATGGAGTGGAACTTTACTCCTGAGGAGTCATCTTGGGAACTGGAAGACAACATGAAATCAAATTATCCAACTTTGTTTGCAAAATAAATGTCTAAGAAATAAACATTGTGGATGACACTATTTTATTTTAGGGGTGGAGGATGTAATTCCCCTCTATTTCAGAAGCTATAGTAATTAAGAAATTATATTTAGTAGTCTGAATATTGATAATAATGGCATGATTGTGAAAGTATTTGTTTTGGAAAAAACTATGCCAATGTAATTAATTGAGTTGGAAATAATTAAATGTGGTTTTCGAAGTAATTATCTGGAAAGAACATTAGATTGAATGATATCATTATCCTAATCCATAATCTAGGATGGATAGATTGGATAAAGGAAAAAAAATATATATTCAGCTTTCACAAATCACTCCAAAGAAAAAACTCTGAGAGTGAAATTATGTGAGTTACTCGATAAGTAGACAAAACATTTAGAAAATCACTTAATGTGGGGGCAACATTGTAAGGGGTGAAAAGCAATGTAGTGGGAAAAGACAGGGCTTTAAAGGATGAAAAGGAATCCCTTTTAAGAAAATAACAATAGGAAAATCCTAGGATATGGTGATTAACAGACCCCAGAAAAATGAGATGTCATGATATAAATTCTGCTAGGGAAAGTGAGGCATATAAATGCCTTCACGAGGACAACAGAGGTTGTTGATTATGGGATTAGTAGACCCCGGAAAAATGATACATCATGATATAAAGTCTGCTAGGGAAATTGAGACATACAAATGCCTTCATCAGGACAACAAAGGTTATTGATTATGAGAGGAAAAGTGATATTATCTTAGGCGGAATCGAGAGTAATGGTTCAAGGTTGGGCAGAAAATTGTTCTTTCCAAGTTAATTCAGTTTCTAGTTATTCGATTTTCTTGTAACGACGTACCTATCTTTTTATAATTTTTCTGTTGTAATGGCACTGATTTGATTATGTTCTATTCAAATGTATGATCATGGATTATCATAGTGTTGCTCTTACTATGGGTATTTAATTGAAGAAATGTGGATTTATTTTGCATGAAGAGACTCTTAAGTATTGTATGGTTGTGGCTCCAACAACTATACAATCTTTGTAGTTAATATAATTGTTTAGACCCTAGAGTCTCCTAACATGAATGTAATTAGATTTTCCTTAGAGCGTGGGTTGTGTAGCTATGCAACCATTGCATTCAATTTCTCTCTGGTATGTAATTCTCATGGTTGAAAAGTTTTAGCTCATATGTGCATATTACCTTAGAGTTAAAATGAGAAATAAAACTGTAGGATTTCTCATAACTAGACGAGCATTCATGTATTTTAATATATGAAATGGGACTGTGGGATACTTAAATGTATACCCAAAGGATCTTACCATTACAAGGGTTCTTTGAAAGAATAACACCTCAACTAGCAGGTTGAGAATAGTGAGTTTAGTAGATCTTCCACAAACAAAAAGTAGGAGTTGGTGATTTATATCCAACACAGAAAAGAAAAGAGAAACACTATTATGAATCTAGTCAACAATATATTAAACAAGTGACACAATAATGTTATAAGCATAAACATGTAAACATATCAATAGATGAAGCTAATAAATTTGAATGCATCCACCATTGGGAAAACCATTTATTAACCTTGAGCGTAAGGGAATTCCCATACAACAAAAACAATGTACATGAAAGATATAGTTAAATATTAACTGTGTAGAACTAATAGAATAATTCTTTTACTCAATATTAGAAAAAACTTTTACATTAATGATGAGAAGTGTAAAGACAATTGATTATTAAAGAATCTTATTATGTGATAGCACCATATGCAAAACCATTTCGAACTACAAAATCCAAATAGATGCTTTGAATATGTATAGGAATTAGGAAATGCATGTAACTGCAAAACAAGTCTTGGATAGTAAGGATCTCAAACTAGCACAAGTACCTCATTTTCCTAGTATACTGGTATAAACACAACCAAATCTTAGTGAAGAAGAGTACAATGATATAGGCAGGGTATAGATTCACTTGACTTGAAACATAGCAAGCATACACTCATGAGACTCAACAATACACTTCCAACTCTAGTGCTTCTACGATTTCTAATCATAACCATAGATTGTAAATTAAAGACTGAAGGAATCACATCATAAGTGTACATATTAAACACAGTGAGGAGCTAACATTAAAATATAACTGAAATAAATATTCATACATAGATGAAATCCAAAACTAAATTATTAATGGTTCCATAAATTAACTAACCCTGGATCGAACTGTCCATGTCAGTAATAGTTCAACAAAGAGGAAACTAAAGATAGTGGGCGTATTTCCATTTAACATTTACGAAAATACAATATGGAAGCAGCACTCTTTGGGCTAACAACAAAGTTTGGGGTAAAATCCATCTCATCGAAAAGGGAAACACAAAGAAAACCAAATAAATATAGTAATGAAGCCTGCTCCATATCATCTTTCGGGGTATAACCAGAAGGAAAATTAAAAACACCTCGAACAATGGAAAAGAACTATAAAAATTTAGAGAAGGCTTCAAACGCAAATATGAAGGCACTATGTACACTCAATACATGTAGGCGATTCAAGAATCGAAGAAAAACCTAGAAAAGAGTCGAATTGTAGGTGAGCCAGGTGAATCCCAGAAACATTATCACACTCACAAACATGGGTATTGTACACTACCTATGAGAGCATGAGCAGAAAACCGAGAAATGAATTATCTCAATCTTGAAAATAATATAAAGAAACTTCATAGGTAAATCTCATGGAAAACTCCTCTAGTTAAGCACAACCTATCTCACATATCATACATTTTCCGGAAATAGAATTTTTGTACGTGTGTGTTGAAGGTACCTGGATAATGAGTGAACAAACCATGTAAGACAACAATTTAGGATAAAGTAACTAGCTAGAAATGGCTACAGATTTGGGGATAACCCAAAACATATAAGAATAAACCGCCAAGGTCTCTCAAAAGAGGAGGGTGAGCTTCCCTTGGTCACATCCAACTAGGTCTCTAGTGCAACCTCGGATAAGACCTACAATAGCCAGCAATTGCTTAGGCATCACACAAGAAGGACTAGTTCTTAACAAAACGAGAATGAAACCATAAAGTATACTTGCCAAATTCTTACTTATGCCATTGGAGTCCCTCCAACCCTAGTGAAATGGATTAAGGGTCGCATCAGAAGAGAAAAATAAAACCCCTCAGAAAGTTAGGTTTTCTATTGCACGAGGGTGACTAGAATGTTGCTCTAGAACCAAAACCATTTATGTTGCTCGGTATGCCATAGGGGGAGAGAAACTAGGGTGAAAACCAAACTTAGAAGGAAACTAAGGGTCGCCAAGGGGAGAGGTATCCAACATGAAGTGAGGCATTAGGATTTGAGACATTATAAATATCGTGGTTGATTTACTGACAGCTAATATCATCCCTTGAAGTTGTGTCATGGGAATAAATACATGGACGAAAATAGTACTCATGAGAAGGATGAGACCACATGGCCTGAATGACATGGTAGAGCTTCAATGGTAGAAGGTGTGGTGGTACTCTTATGGTGCTAACAAAAGACAAGTTGGAGTGCGTAGGTTAATGGAGGTAGAGTGATGACCAAGGTAATGTGCACACCCCATGCCGTGGCCAAAAGAGCTAGGTTAACCGTGCTCAGATAACATATAAAATAATGTTATTCAGTAGAAGATATGATAATACAACCTCGTGCATTTGATCCACCTCTAATGTCATAAGAAACCATGAGAAGAATAAATAGTAGATTTCCTTTTTGTTATATATATGACTAGGTTCATTATAGCATCAGTATGACCTGGCTGGTTCATTTGGTTTGATTACCACATTCATGCTTGTAGTATTGCATATGGGTGAATGGATGAAGAGAGTTTTGGCTCAGCCATTCTATGGTCGGGTGGAACATGGATGTCCCATCTAGGGTTTGGTTTTTGCATCATTAATGAAACATTATTTCTCCTTATATTTCTATGAGCATTTTGATGAATTATATTTGGTGTATATTGTTTTTTTGTCATGATTATTTTTGTTGTTATTATAATGGTTATATGTGTCTTTTATGACAACATTTATGTATGGCTCTTAGCATGCTTTTACTTGTAATTGAATGGATAATGTATATATTATATAATAGATGGTAATGAAACAAATGATATGAGGGAACAATGGTTGTTAGCGATTCTTGTATAAGGACAAGGTCCCTATGTTTACATATGTTGGTTACACCTATAGATTACATCCTTGCGACATGTTTGACAAGATGCCTATCATGGCTAATACGGGTCGGATTAAGTTCTTGTTTAAGTTGTTTCTTTTGCATCATTGTTTCTTTGTTATTTTACTACTTCGAAGTTAGCATTCCATTATGGGAAGTGACCTGGGATTTGGGCCTGAAAAAGTGTCTAACATCTAAGGGACACTGGAGAAAAACTACAAGAATTAGTCTCTTAACATTGGTAGGAAATCCCGTGAGAGTGACTCTGGGTTTCTAGATGCTTTCATTCTTATAGCATGAGAGCGACTCAGTCTTAAGTTGGTCGAAACTTCAGTAGGACCCAAGGGAAAGTTGTCTGAAGTGTTGGATTGGTTTCTGACAGTCTTGAAGCTGATGTCGAATCTATGTGTGTTGTGTTTATGTCGATTCCACTTCCTTAAGGTCACATAGGAGGTCGAATCAATTCATAGTAGCCCTCGTCGCATGTTCACCCTTGTTGTCATTGTTAATTGGGTAGATGTGGGAGGAGGGTGTTACAAAGTGGTACCAGAGCATGGTTCACCCCTCAGATTGGGTGGGATATGTGCCCATCATACATGAATGTCAGTTGCATGTGTGTCTTTGACACTTGCCTTCCATGTTCTTTTTGCATTTGCATGGTGTTGATCATGGTTGTAGTGATGTTGTAATGTGGAATTTGTTGTTTATTTTGTGGAATGCATCATCATGAGTGTACAACTAGTTACATATTGTTATATGTCGCTTACATACTATTATATGTCGCTTACAGCTTATTATATGTCGATTGATTATCTGCTTGTATGTTTGATTACATGTATCAATCTTGTACGTTTGGTTACATGAATTGACCACTTATGCTTGACTACCTACATTTATGTGTATGTGTAGTTGATTAGGCATTACATATGCATGTTGATTGTTGCATGTGGCAATGTGTACAATGGAGTAATGGTTGTTGTCATGCCGAGGTCATAACATGCATTGTTGGTATGGCCTTGCATTGATGATTGGACCCTACCTAGAATAATTTTTATGTGTTTATGAATTTATTTATGTATGCTTATATGATGTTATGCTTATGTTATACATGTATCGGGCTGATTTTTTGGTCTTACAGACAAGGTATCCTCCCCGAGCAATCCTAAGGTACGTTGACTTATTTTGATTTGGTTTAGATGAAATACTATGCATTGTAGGAAAGAGATCAAATGGCTAGCAAGGTGGTAGACTATGTATAATCTCCCTATGAATCAGATGAGAAGCATTGTGTTGGACACTCTTTTGATTTGTTAGGCATAATGAAAAGCTTAAAGGAAGAAATAAGGAGTTGTAAGGCAAATAATGAGAGAATCATATAGGAACAAGAGAAATAAGAAGAGATAATGTAGTGATACTTTAGATTTTGTTAGATTTGGAGCAACAGGGATCACATCAGATCAGACATGGACAAGAGGATAAAACTAGTCGGGCATATGGTAGTGGGTATCCTCATAAACATAACTCAGATAGATCTGATATGGTGAGAGATGGTAGTTTGTTGGAGCCTTCGGACAGTAGAGGGAATGAGTAGAGGTACTATTCTAGTTTTGGTTGTAGTAGACATCACGAATGTCATCGTTATCACCCTTAGAGGAGGAGTGATAAGGGATTCTTTCCATATGCATTTAAGGAAGTGAAGCCACCTACGTTTTATGGAGATATGAAGAAGCTGGAAGATGTAGAGGCTTGCATACCTAGGATGAAAAAATTAATTGAGTTTCATAATTACACATATAACATGAAGGCCTTAGTAGCGATCTTCAGCTTGAAAGGTAAAGAAGACATTTGGTGGGAAGATGTTAAGTGGGTCAGAGACACCAAGACAGATGATTTGAGTTGGCATGAGTTCAAGAGGCTTTTGAAGAAGAAATACTTGTTAGAAATGTACTATGACAGTAAGGCCAAAGAATTATATGAGCTAGAGATGGGATCAATTACAGTTGAAGAGTACATGGCCATGTTTCTGGAGCTATAGAGGTATGCATCATATATTACTAATGAGAAGGCTAAAGTTGAATGGTTTGTCACTAGTTTTCCATTGGCATTTAGAGATCATATTGAGTATGATGAGCCTCGATCACTTGAGGAATTTATTGGGAAACTAAAGCATTACTATGAAAAATCAAAGTGTAAAAATGAATCTTAGCAAGGATGGAAGGGAAAAGACACAAGTAAAGGTAAATCACAGCCTAGGAGAGCAAGGCCTGAAAATGTAGATGAGAAATAAAATGTGGCATTGCAAAAAAGGTTTAGTCCAACTAGAGAGGGACATGAGTCACAACAACATCATAGAGGTGTTGGTACTAGTTGGCTGGAGTGTTGGACATGCGACAAGGAGCACCTTAAGAGATTTTATCCACATAATCAGGGTTGTAGGCATCAGATATATACTGCATAGGAGGCACAAACTATTCTGGATATAGGCCAGAGCATTCCTCATATTTATGCAGTTGTCGACAATAGTTAGGTAGAAGACCAGACCTCTATCATTGATATGGATGGTAATATTTATGATCAAGTTATTTCTATTTTGATTGATATTGAATATAGTTATAGCTATATTAGTCCTGTCATGGTGGATAAGTGTTGTTATAGTAAGGAATTGTATATAGAGTCTTCGTTAGTTAAGTTGGCTAGAGGTACGAAGAAGAGAGTTCATGATTAGGTAATATCTTGTGCATTTGATTTGAATGGTATGCCTACAAAAAAACATTTCAATGTACTACCATTAGGGTCATACATTACGTTGTTGGGCATGGATTTCTTGTGTCTTCATAGAACCAAGGTAGATTGTTATGACAAAGCTATTGAGTGTGTTGATCACAATGGAGAACCAAGAGTCTTGCAAGTTAAGAAGAAATCCACATCAGTTAGGATGGTGATAGCTATGCAAGAATAGTGTAGCTGTAGGAAAGGGTGCATGCTATTCATAATTGATATTTCTAGTGATGAGGATAAGGAGGTTAAGGATGCAGATGTGTTGACTAGATACCCAGTTTTGTAGCAGTTTTAGGATGTATTTCCTGAGGACATTATAAATTTTCCACCACATAGGGAGGTATAAATTTCTATTGAGTTAGTGTCAGGGGTAGCTCTAGCATCAAAAGAACCTTATAGGATGAGCACACCTGATTTGGTTGAGTTAAAGATATAGTTGAAGGAAATGTTGGACAACGGATACCTTAGGCCAAGTGTATCACCTTGCGGTGCACTGGTATTGCTTGTGAAGAAGAAAGATGGTACTCTTACATTGAGTATTGACTATAGGTAGTTGAACAAAGTGAATATGAAGAACATGTACCCTTTAGTGAGGATTGATGATTTGTTTGATCAAATGAAGGGACGATCAATGTTCTCCAATATCAACTTGAGATCGGGATACCATTAGGTATGCATCAAGGAAGAGGATATCTTCAAGACTACGTTCAAGAATAGGTATGGGCATTATCAGTTTGTTATTGCTCAATTTGGCTTGACTAATGGTATAGCTACATTTTTTCGCTTGATGAGTAGTGTGTTGCATCCATATTTCGTTAAGTTTGTTATTGTGTCCATTAATGATATATTCGTATATTCTAAAAATGAGGAATAGAATGATGAGAATTTGGAAGCAATGTTGAGGTTGTTGATAGAGTGTTAGTTTTACGCTATGGTATGAAACCAACTCACAAAAAGATATAAAAGATAGATCAACGCCTTAGAAATAAGCCTCTTCGAGGGGGAAACCTCCTTTACATTACACAAATGAATAGTTCTTATATGATTCAAATGACAACGTCGTTTCTATATATAGGAGTCTAAGAGGTCACAATCTAACAAAAGCCAACATAACAATAATAATATAAAGGCACAAAAATAATAATAGTGGGATTCTATGGGGCACAATAATAGCAATATGGGGATAATAGGGGCACAACAATAATAGTAAGGGATACATCGACAATAGTAATGGGAGAATCAATAGTATCATAGGGACCTAACATGCCCCTCTCCTTCAAAAAAGTGTTGTCCTCAATGCTTGAGTAGTTCTAGATGTTTTTGTATAAAATTCTCATCCTCCCATGTGGAATTTTCAATGGGTAAGTTCTTGCACTTGATGAGATACTCTCAAATTGATCGATTTCGTAGCTGTCGAGTTCTTGTTTCTTTGACTGCTTCAGGTTCCAATATGATTTTTCCTTCCTCATCAACTTATGGGAATATTGTTTGAATTGGAAGCTTGTCACCTATAACCTTCTTTAAGCATGAAACATGGAAAACTGGGTAGACTCGAGAAGCTGTAGCAAGCTCCAATTTGTATGCCATATTACATATCTTTTGCAACACCTTGTATGGACTGTAATACCTTGGTGATAATTTATTACGCTTCTTAGCTTGCTCGAGCGACATTTTTTTATATGGTTGTAATTGGACCTACACCAAAACTTCTTTCATTACGATGTTGATCTACCTACTCTTCCATTCTATTTTGTGCCAAGGTGAGGTTATCCTTTAAGAGTTGGAGAACTTGTTGTTGATGCTTGATGTGATATTCCACTGTTTGAACCTTAGAGTTTTCTCTTAAATATGATGTGATATATGGTGGATGATATCCATAAGGTGTCGTAAATGGGGTCATTTTTGTTGCAGTATGGAAGGAAGTGTTATACCACCATTCAACTAGAGGTAACCATTTAACCCATTGTGTTTGTTTATCAGATACAAAGTAATACAGATATCCCTCCAAACATTTGTTTACTATCTTAGTTTGCCCATCAGATTGAGGATAATAAGATGAGCTATGAGCTAACTGAGTACCAAGACAAGAAAATAATTCTTTCCAAAAAATTTCAGTGAAAATGGAATCTCTATTGCTTACAATAATCTTTGGGTTTCCATGTAGCTTTTGAGTTGTTTCCATAAATGCAGTAGAAACTATACTCACTTTAAATGGATGAGATAATGCACAAAAGTGTGCATACTTGGTAATTATGTCCACTACCACCATGATAACACTCTTTCCTTCGGACTTGGGTAAACCTATGATAAAGTCCATTGGAACCTCCTGCCAACGTTGGCTTGGAATGGACAAAGGTTATAATATTCCTGGGTTTTTAATTGTTTCAACTTAATTTTTTTGGAAAACACAACATTCCACCACAAAATTTTGAATATCTAATTTAAGGCCATCCCAAAAAAAACCTTCTTAACCCTGTGGTAGGTTTTTAGAAATCCTAAGCACCCTTCGAAGGGAGATGTGTGTAATTCCCTAAGAATCTTTTGTTTGAGTTGTTAATTCTTACGTAGGTATAACCAATCCTTGTACCATAACGAATCGTTCTTCCAACTAAATGTATCAGATGTACTGGGATCTTGTTTTATCTTTAGAATAAGTTCTCGCACTTCCTCGTCATTCTTC
>APFE031302254.1:41468-54492 GCA_000404065.3 Pinus taeda
TTGGCATAGTGATCAGGTGGAGGTCATGGTAAAGCTTGGTATGATGTGTTCATTGTGTTTCCCTACTGATTTAGGATGGATTATGGTAAAGCCTAGTTTCTGTTGATGAGGGTGAGGCGGTTTAGCCTCGGTATGCCTTGGCTGGTTCATTTGGTTTGAGTCCAACATTCATGATTGGAATATGGCAGAGGGGTGAATGGATGAAGAGGGATTTAACTTAGCGATTCTATGTTTGGGTGAAATGTGGAAATCCCATCCCAAGTTTGCTTTTTTCTTTATTAATGAAAGGTTATTTCTCCTTGTATTTATATGAACATTTTTATGGACAATATGTGGTCTATATGGCTGTAGTTTCATGATTATTTATGTTGTTATTATGTTGGTTATATGCGTCTTTTATGACAACAACTATGTATGGCTCTCAACATGTTTTTACTTGTAAATGAATTGATAATGTATCTATTGTATAATAGATGGTAATACAGAAAATGACATGAGGGAAAAGTGGTTCTTAGTGATTATGAGATAAGTACAAGATCCCTGTGTCTAATTTGGTTGGTTACACCTATAGATTACATGCCTGTGACATGTTTGACGAAATGCCTACCATCGCTAGTAGGGATATGATTAAGGTCTTGTTTAACTTATTTTTTTTCATCATTGTTTCCATGTTCTTTTACTTTTCCTAAGTTATCATTCCATTCTAGGCAATGACCTGGGCTCTCGGCTAAAAAAAGTGGCTCAAACCTCCAGGACGCAAGCAATGGATGGTAAAAATGAGCCTCTAGAAGCTAATAGGAAAGCCTATGAGAGAGACTACAGCTTTTTGGATGTTGTCATGCCTATAGCATGAGAGCAAATGAGTCTTAAGTTGGTCAAAACTTCAATAGGACCCAAGGGAAAGTTGTCTGAAGTGTTGGATTGGTTCTTGAGGGTCCTGATGCTGATGTTGAATGTCTGTGTGCTATGTTTCCATCGATTCAACTCACTTAAGGTCACATAGGAGATTGAATCCAATCATAGTAACCTCTAATCACATGTTTACCTCTATTGGCATCGTTACACAGGTATATTTGGGAGGTGGGTGTTACAAAAACCCTCACCATCAAACCTAAATTGAGACAATTCATGAAATTGTTCCATGTAGATGAAAAGTTTACTAGAGGATATATTAGACAAAAATCATGGGATTATGATTTGGGAATGATCCATTTAAGATAACATTCAAAATAGACTCAACAGGCACATCTTTTTATTTGGCCCTCCCTCTAGCGCCAACTGTTGACAGTGTTGAAAAGTTGGCAACCAAGGGGGTCTCCCCATTGTGAAGTCCTATTTAGATCTCAAAGTATTTGGAGTAGGAGTCCCAACCAAAAATATGGTTGGTTTCTATTGTCCTTATGGATTTTCCTTGGCGAAAATTATTAACATAAGAGGTTATATAAAAATTATTTGAAACAATCAATTAAGTTGACACTCTGAGGCATACAGTTGTGATGTATACAAGGTACTTTCACGGAAGGGAGAAAGTGAGTGAGTCTATAGAAGAAAAGTAATATTACCATCCTAAAATAGGCACAGAAGATCATAAGAGGATCACAAGTCTGTCTGCAAAGTAGTTCACAAGTAAACCATGATCATAAAACCACAACACATGTTCAACAAGGTAAGTAGCAAATCCACCAAAATAGTTCAATTTCATTAGTACATATGACTGTAACACATACTACAAACATATAAAGAATAGTCCCACAATATTAACAATACATGCATGAAAATGTGCTGTCTAATTGAGCTTCATATATTAACTTGAAGTGCCGATATATACAAGTACAATGCTACCACACTAGCACCAATAATGGAACATTAAGCTACCACTTGCTTCTCCAAAGAAAGATCATTCCTCCTCTCCCAGTGCTATAGAAGCCTAGGTTGGAGTTTAAGTCCCAAAAATCCACTTTCTTGAGTTATGAGGGTGTATTTATAACAAATAAGTTAACCCCCCACCCCATTGTGACTCTTCACCTCCCTCGTGACTCTTGAGCTTCTTCAATGATTTTTCAAATTATTATATGACTTGTGAGCTTTTATATGACTTTAGAACTAAACAATGACTATTCATATTCCATGTGGGACCCTTGGTCCTCCACATATTTTACATTTTATCATTTTGGATAATTACATTCCACAAATGATGTGGGAAGAAACTATCACACATGTGACTCTTGAGATTACTCTTAACAATGATGACATGGAACTTTATAATGACGTGTTAGTTTCAACCTTCTCCTTTTCCTGCTTTATTTGCATCTTCATGATGCATCTTGCATGTCCTTTGTAATCATTCTACATGGTGTTGATTGATATGGAGTCTTCATGTGATCCAGATCTTTGATATTTTGTCATAAGGTAGTGTCTTTTCTTCTTCTTGTTCAAAGATCGAATTGTCTTTTCAACTACATACATGTGTTCTAACATTGTATCCTCCTCATATACTTCATCACCATCCTGTCATAAAAATATATAATACATGTAACTAAAATACACATGAAAATATAACATTAATCTGAAAACTCCTACTCTAACATTGTTCATGAAAATCACTGATTGGGCTAGAACCACGTGCTAGACTAAGAGACCAGCTCAGGGATTATGAATTTGTGTAGCTAAAGAAGCCAGGAACAACAATTGAGCCCCGAGACTACACAATGCACAGTTCAAGAATGCTAGGGAATGGTGATCGTGTAGTTGAGGAGCTAAATAAGGCAAGATTGAGGTTTGAAGTTTCCCATTTCACAATTCTCTAGAGAGAGAGGCCTAGGGCTTCTGAAGTTGTGCAATTCTAAGAGTCAAGTTGGAAGCTTGAGGCTTGAGACTGCATAGCATGTAGAAGATAACTCGCTAGAGGCTAATATGCATGGTTTTCGAGCTCAAGGGGCCATGGTTGAGCAATGAGACTATGCATTACATAGTTAAGGAGGACTAAGTGATGGAAAACTATGGAGGCAAGAAGTTTTCAAAAATTGGGTAAGTGTGGGATCAATGAGGTCAAAATGAACAAGGAAGAGACTAGAACATGATGAAATGCTCACAAAAATCAATGACACAACAATGATCACTTAGAACACTTGAAAAAAATAATCCCTTTAATGCAATGACAATACAATAACTTCCTCCAGTGTGACACTTAAGATACAATTTGCAACGACAGTGATGACACTTGTTGGACAATTCATAAAAAATTGGTAATAAGTGTAACACATTTCTATACGATAAGAAAGGATCGTTGGCACCAAATTTACCCCTTCAAATGAACCATAACTACAGTTGTGCGATAAACGACACTTTTCATGCTAAAATACGACATTTGTAACGGTACGAGAAAATTAGAAACGACACTTGTAAAATGCAAACAACATTGAGAGTCAACATGTTGGAGTGAATATAACATGAAAATGACACTTATTAAACTAAAGGAAAGAAAAAGTGATTGTTGTAAAGATGAAAGTGAAACTTACGAAAGCGAAGGTGCACAAAAGAGATAGTTGGAAAAAATCATCGGAATAAAACTAAAATCGCAACTAAAAATCAGAGATTTTCAATTGACAGTGTGCATTGACTATCATCATAGGGTGAACATTTAATGGCCACTATCTTGATATAATGTGATACGCATGTTAAACCTTGCCTAAAAGAATGAGCTCATAAACTTGTTAAGTAATGAACATGTGTATGAAAGTGACTTCAACACTCAAAAACTGAGAAGAAGCCTTAAACACTTAGCTTAACATTCATTGATCATGAAGCGAATAGATCGTTAGGTCCTTAGTAGGCTCCAAATTTACATGTAGGAGAAATTTTGGACGATGTTGATCGCAGCGTTAATAAGACCCAAAGAAAAAATAATTTAGTTTTTGTAGTTGTGGAAATATTCTCTAAAATGGAGCATTTTAAATATTGTTCAAAAACTAATGATGCCACATACATTGAAAATTTATTTTTCGAGTAAATTGTAAGATTTCATGGGCTACCTAGAACCATAGTCTTAGACCAAGATCAAAAATTTCTTGGGCACTTTTCGAGTATACTATGAAAAAACATTGTGTAGATTGAAGTGGTAAATAGAAGATTGGGAAACTTGCTAAAAAATATGGTAAATGAACACAAAAGTGAGTGAGATAAAGTTGTTTTGTAAGCTACATTTTCCTACTATAATTTACCTAATAGAAGTAGGTGGATAAGGTTGTTCCATATTGTATACAATATGCATGGTAAAGGCATCTCGTAGCTTAGAAACATGGGAAAGAAGAGATTTGGATCATTGATGCAAAAGAATTTGCTACATACATGCATATGGTGCATGGGCACATTAAAGGGAAGCTACATGAAACCAGGCAAAAATATGAGCAAATTAGACCTCAAGAAAAAGGAAGTTAATATTGAGGTAGGAGACATTGTCTTAGCACACCTAAGAGAACAAATATTTCCATTAACATGAGTATAACAAGTTAAACTGAAGAAAATTAGACCTAGAAAGATATTAAAATATTTTTTAGCTAATCCATATGAGATTGAGTTGCCCCTGATATAAAAATTTCTTGCATGTTTAATCTAGCTTATTTCTATGACTATAGGCAACGTGAAGACGAGAGGGAGAACATGTAAGAAAATATTCAATGGAAGAACTAGTTTCCTATGACAAAGAAGTTGTGAATGGAAAAGATCGTTAAGTAGAAGATTGAAAAAGATACTAGGAAGAAGGACTACTATGATTACTTAGTTAAATTGAAGGGGATCCCAAAAGAAGATGCGACCAGGATGAATGTTGCAAAGATCTAGAAGCATCATAAAACTTTGGAGGATATCATGGACAACAATACACAAAAACATTTGTTTAGATCGTAAAAACAATTCTTTTTCCCTATGATGGAATACTCCTTGTAGATATTTATAGTAGAACTTCTATTTTTATTATGTGGCTCTTATGGTATAATTGTACCTAGTTAGTTAGTTATGTTCTAGAAATGTCCAAATATAACCTTAGAATAGGTAGTACTAGAAAGCCACCTCCCTTTCGAGCTACAAGATATTTTTCTCTTTTGTAAATGTATGGGTAAACAACATGCTCCCATGAGCAAGAAGAGAGGTAGAGAGACTAGTTCTTAAGACATCATCTGACCCTATAACATTTCTTGATAATGAAATCATTATTTCTCTCCTTTTTTTCATTGTCCATTTCCCTTTGAAATTGTTTACATTTGTTAGGCTTTGAAATGGCTATGCTCTAGTCATTATTTAATTGGAATGAGAGCATCGATTTAAGTTACTTGTAAATTTTGGGGTTTAAGTCATGCATTCCCCACTCTTAACATAGGAAGTACAATTGAAAATCGATATCATAATTCTGAGTTTTGTGCCTAGAAACATCCAAAGCTTCGCGATTAATCCTACTGCTAAGACATTGAAATTAGAGACTTGAGTTTGCAAGGTCCAGGAATGAATTCCAAAGGCACGACGAGAGAGAGATTGGGCCACCAAACCGAATCATCACCTAGGAATCTAGGTATAACATTAGCTCGATCAAAGTCATTAATCTCCTCAAAAATTTGGACCATCTAGAATCATGGTCAATGTATGGAAAATCTGATGGATAACATTCTATGAAAACATTTTTTTTGGTCCTAGAAAATTTTAATTTCGCCCATGAGCTAAAACGCCTTGTAGACTTTTATGACATAAATGTTATTTTTTGTATGTGCCTTTGTACCTATTTAGTTAGTTGTGTTCTAGAAATTTCCAAATGTATCCTCCATAGAGGCTAGTAAGCGACCTCCCTTCTCAACTATAGAATTTTTCTCTCTTCTTATAAATGTATCGGTAAACAACAACCTTCCAAAAGAAGAGGGGAATAACATTTATTTCTGAAGACATCATTTGGCTCTGTAATATTTCTTCGTAGTGAAATCATTATTTCTCTCTTTATTTTTTGTTATGGATTCCTCTAACTCTTATTTAACTTGGCTATGTAATATTTCTTGATAATGAAATCATTATTTCTCTCTTTCTTTTATGTGCATTTCCCTTTGAAATTGCTTGTATCTTTTGATCTATGAAAAGCATATCCTCTAGTGCTTATTTCATTGTAATTAGAACATGAATTCAAACAATGTATAATGTTTGGGGTTTAATTCATGGGCCTCGTCCAACTCTTGACATAGGAAATTGAATTACACATCAAGGTGAAATGAAATGAAATTACTTTAACATCCACGAGGCTAAAAATAGCCTATGGGATAGATTTCTTTTCCATTTGTTTCTTGTATTCAGACATTTTCCTTTGAAGTCTCATAGTAAACATTCCCTGCATCTTGACAAACCCATCGGTGAATAGATTATCCCAAGATCTATTTGCCAAAATATCTGCATAAATTTCTATGTTGTCTTTGAAGGCCTCACATTCTAAAATCAAATTCTTTTTTGTTTCCACTTTTCCAAAAGAACAAAAATTAAATATTCTTTGCTCCCACACTAAGTTTGGCCTTTTCCAGTGCCTTGTTTCACAATATATTTGATGAGAATTAGTCCTTAATTGAACAATAAGAATTTTGTATCTCCAAGCAATATCGACCCCAATGTATGCTTTTTGTTGATGATTACGAGTTAGATTAAACTCTTAAATATAATACTTCTTCTTTCTCCATAGCTCCTTTTCACAAGTATATTTGTGGAACTTATCAATAATAATTTTTTTTATTTCTTTACTATTTGTGGGACACACGGTCAAACAAACACTGAATTTACTAAACCATTTGTTACTTTACGCATCTAAATCTTCTTTCTTTTTCAAAATATGTCATTAAACACAACCTTAGGACATATGCCCTCTTCCATTTGCAATTGTTTTTTAAATACCTTATGACTCACACCATAACAATTTATTCAATAGGTGCAACCCCTATTTCACTTAACAAGATATCATAAGGAAATACACTTTTAATTTTGAATGTGTTTGTAATAAAACACTTTTGAATTTTCTCAATTTGTTTCCACTGCTTCTTGGATGTACTACTAGCCCATAGTTCACAACTGTAGAGAATCACCAGAATCACTAAAAGTCAAAAAAGAGTTAGAGTGATTTTCCAATCCAATAACTCTCCCTCTCTACATCTGCTTTGAAAAGAATAAAATGTTTTCCAACCCTCCAAAGTTATTTTCTTCTACAACCATCCCATCTTATATTTCCATTGAAGTCATTTCCAAGGTATTTGTAATCCACAACTTCTTTCAAAATGTTACCTTCAAAGTAGAATTTATGTTGGTTATGCTTCCTCTTGTTAGAAAAAATAACTACTTTCGTTTTGATAATATTGACTTGCATCCCCACCCTTCTACAAAATTGCTCAAGGGAAAGTAAATGATCTTGCAAACCAAGAGGAGATTTAGTAATCAGAATAAGGTCACTTCCTTACAAAAGAAGCTTTATAATAAATTTGCCCAAATGGTTACTATCAACCCCTTGTGAATTTAGCCAATCTTCAAGCTTGTTGATATATAAAAGAAAAAGGGTAGGAGACAATGGGCAACCTTGCTTGACCTGATATCGCTTCTAAAAATTTCAGAAATTCCTGTTGAGGTTATAATTTTAACTTTCACCTCTTCATACAACCTATGCATAACTCCTCTCAAATGTTTTAGAACCCAAACTTCCTCCATTATGTACCAAGGCTTATCCTTAGGAACCGTGTCGAAAGATTTTTTGAAATGAAGAAATCAACAAAAGGCTTCTTTCCTATTCTCCCAACCCTTTTCAATGGTGTGCCTTAAAGGTATACTGTGATCAACTATGGAATGTGTAGGCCTAAAACTTCATTTCCCTTTAGCACATATATCTATTTCTTCTATTCACTTTCTGATTTAATTTTCTAACATGGTTCAAAATAACTTTGCAAACAAGGAGTTTATCATTATGGTCCTATAATTGGAGGGATTGTTGACATCACCACTCTTGAAAAGTGGTATTACAAGACTAATTGCCCACTTTGTGGGGAACCTATGTTGTATGATGTTATTGAAAAATTTTGCAATGTGAGGTCCAAGGTTTTTTAAGCCACACTTTAGATACACTCCTAGTAGTTGAGCTAAGTATTTTTCTTTTCCAACACCCAACTTCTTCATAACCATCTCTACGTCTTGCACCATGAAGAGTTTTGTATCAGTGTTGACCAAGGTAGAAGGGTCGAAGATGGGATTCTTCTAATAGAGTTTTCTTACATAGTCAAACCATTTTGAAATTGTAATGTTGTTTTCAATTTTCACCTTTCTATGTTAGAATTCAAGATTTCGTGACTCGAAACCTCTGGAACTTGGCTATTGTATGTTAAGTCCATGTACTACTAGTGTAACCCATTATTGTTATTAGTACAACCCCCTTATTATATTTGTGTGCCCATGTAGTCCCCATATTGTTATTATTGTTGCCCATAGAAGCCTACTATTGTTATTATTGTGCCCTTACATTATTATTGTTATGTCGGCTCTGATGATATTATGACCCCTTAGACTCCTATATATAAAAGGATGTCTTGTCATTTGTATCATCCAAGAATTGTTCATTTGTGAAATGTAAAGGAGGTTTCCCCCTCGAAGAGGCTGATTTATAAGGCGTTCATCTATCTTTTATATCTTTTTGTGAGCTAGTTTCATAACATTTCGTATGAGAGCTTTGGATTCTAGGGTTTCGCTAGTCCAAACAGGTCATCATGGAATTTTCCCTATAAAGGTTTTTATGTGACGTTTCAGAAGCTAAATAGAAAACCTAGTTGAGAGGAAATCTCGCTGAACCTCAGATCCAAATTTTAGATCTTGTCTCGCTATATTTTCGGTGATATGATCTGAAGAAGTTAGGGTATTTGCAAGCTCTAGAATATCATCAAAAACAGGTCATCATGGAGGTTTCTCTATAACTTGTTTTCTAAAAAATTCAGAAGCTAAGAAAAAAACCCATTTGAGAAAAAAGCGGTCTGAACCGCAGGTCCAAATTTCATATCTTGTATCACTATATTTTAGGATATATGATCTGAGGAAATTAGGGTTTTTGCAGACTCCTGAATTACATCTTAAACATGTGACTTTGGAAAAGTCATCATAAATTTATCTCTAAGAATCAAATTTAAATTTCGTAATAAGTTACAGAAACAAGACATGTTATAGTTTCTCATTTATATTTTTAAGATCCGAAAGTCAAAAAAATGACACGTGGCACTTTATACAAGTTCTCTCTTATAAAAAGGTATATAATCAGGTCATCTTGGGATATTGTGAATAACTATTCCTTGGAGAATCCAATTTTGATCAGACTGGTGGCACTAGAAAGAGGACGTAGAGGGCTGTTGTAGGTCGCAATTTCAGAATTGGAAAATTTGAAATTACACAAATACAGTCATATGAAGACCAAACTCCTAAAATCAAGAAAAGGCAATATGAAGAGGTTTGATGGCAAGGATCCAGTAAATTGGATACTACAGATGGAGCAATATTTTGATCTACATGAGGTGCAACTATTACAAAAGGTATGTATTGCATCTTAATATTTAGAACCAGATCAATTTTTATGGTATAAAGGGCTGTGTTCTCGTAAAGCGCTTTCCACTTAGTCAATTTTCATGGAAGAAAAGATAGCACACTATGACGATACAAAGAGTAACACCTTCTTTAGCCAATTGAAAAATCTCAAACAAAAGGGTTCAATGGCAGAGCACACCGAGGATTTCAAAAAAATTGAATATAATGGTAAATGATATTCCAAAGAAGTAAACAATTGATGTATTCATAGGGACTTTAGAGGATAACATTCAACATGAGGTTCATATTTGGGAACCTGATTCATTTGAGAAGGCATTTAGGTAAGAAAAATTGAAAGAGGAATTATGGAAACAAGGAATCCTACCACTCACAACTATAAATATGGAAGTGATTTTTCTTCTAGCCTTCCACAACCTACAAGGCTTACACGACAACAATTGGAAGAAAAAAAGAGAAAAAGGACTTTGTTACATTTGTGATAGAAAATACACTAAAGGTCATAAGTGTGCTGAGAAGAAATTATTTTACATAGATTGTGAAGAGGAGGAAGAAAAGGATAAACAAACAAAAAAAGAAGAGGATATAAACTAAGAAGCAACCTCAAAGAAAGAAGAAATGAATCTGAACATATCTTGTAAAGCATTGGAAATAAATACCACTCCTCAAACTCTCAAGTTAGAAGGACATATCAAGAAGAAAATGGTCCAAGAAGTGAAAGATAACATCGAGAAAGAAGAAATCAATCTGACCATATCTTGTAATGCATTGCCTGGAATTACCACTCCTCAAACTATCAAGATAGAAGGACATATCAATAGGAAAATGGTAATAGTGTTGATTGATTCGGGAAGTACTCATAATTTTATTCATTGTGAGATAGCCAAGGAATTGAATTGCTTCCTATATCTAGCATCAAAGTTTCAAGTGATGGTTGCGAGTGGAGGAACCATAAATTATTCTAGAATGTGCTATAATATCAAGATATCCATGGGATAATATCTATTGAATAGCCAAATGCTTTCCATTCCAATGGGTGGTGTTGATGTTGTACTAGGAGTCCAATGGCTACAATCACTAGCATCAATAGCTTTTAATTTTCAAGAACTTTTCAGGAAATTTTCTTTCGAAGGAAAGGAAGTTGAATTAAGGGGTATCACGGGGAAAACGAGAAAGATAATGAGCTCTAATGGACTGAAAAAGCTTCTGAAGAAATAAAAATGAGGCATAATTGCACAATTATGTTCGCTAGAGGTTCCCACATCAAAATCATCTATTTCTCCAAATCTCCAAAAAGCCTTGGACAATCATTCCAAGCTATTGGAGACTCCCAAAGGCCTCCCACCTATTCATGATCGATCATTCTATTCATTTCATTCCAGGAAATGTTCCTCAAAGCATCAAGCCTTACCAATATCCCTATGCCCAAAAGAGTGAAATTTAATGTATGGTTGCAGAATTTCTAGAGCTTGGTATAATTCAACCTAATCAAAGTTCTTTCTCTACTCCAGTAGTATTAATGCACAAGAAGGATGGGACATGGTGCATGTGTTCGGATTATAGGGAGCTCAAAAAGCTCGCTATTAAAGATAAATTTCCCATTACTATCATTGATGAATTATTGGATCAATTGCATGGTTCAATTTACTTCACCGAGTTGGATCTTTGTTTAGGATATCATCAAATCAGAATGAAGACTGAAGACATTATGAAAACAACATTTACAACTCATGAGGGTCATTATGAATTTTTTATCATGCCTTTTGGCCTTACAAATGCACCTTCTACATTTCAAGGTTTAATGAATTCCATTTTCAAACCCTTCCTTAGAAAATATGCGCTAGTATTTTTTAATGATTTACTAATCTACAACATGTCTTGGAAGGATCATGTTCAACATGTTGAGAGGGTGCTCAAAATATTGGTGGAGAAATAATTATATGCAAAAAGATCCAAATTTTCTTTGGAGTACAAGAGGTGGAATATTTGGGTCATATTGTATCTCATGAAGGTGTTAAGGTAGACCCTAACAAAATTAAAGCTGTTAAGGAATGGAAAATCCCCACATTTATAAAGCATCTGCGAGGATTTCTCTGGTTGATAGGGTATTATCGTAAGCTTGTTAAGGATTATGAGAGAATAGCAACACCTCTAACGATATTATTGAAGAAGGATGCATTTTCATGGACTCCAGAAGCAACAAAGGCCTTCAAACATCTTAAAGAGGCAATGTGCTAAGCACTAGTCTTAGCTATGCCAGACTTCACAAAAACCTTTATTGTGGAATGTGATGCTTCAAGAAATGGAATTGGTGATATTTTAATGCGAGATGAAAGACCCATTTCTTTCAAAAGTTATCCAATCAAAGGAAAGTCTTTATAGAAAGCTATTTATGAGAAGGAAATGTTGTCAATACTACATGCACTTAAGAAATGGCGACCCTACCTAATGGGAAGGCATTTCAAGGTAAAAACTGACCATGATAGTCTTAAATACTTTTTTGAACAAAGATTATCCTCTGAAGAGCAACAAAAATGGGTCACGAAGATGTTGGGTTATGACTTTGAAATCAACTACAAAAAACGGAAGCAAAATGTTGTGGTAGATGCACTCTCAAGAAAGGATGAGGATGTTGAAGAATTGCTTTGTGCTATTTCTATTATCCAACTAGATTCGATAAATGAAGTAAGGGATGAATGTAAGAATGACGAGGAATTGTGAGTACTCACTCAAAAGATACAACAAGATCCCAATAAATCTGATACATTTAGCTGGAAAAATGATTCGTTATGGTTCAACGTTTGGTTATACCTATGTAAGAATTAACAACTAAAACAAAAGATTCTTAGCAAATTACACACCTCTCCCTTACGAGGGCACTCAGGATTCCTAAAAACCTACCACAGGGTTAAGAAGGTTTTTTTTTGGGATGGCCTCAAATCGGATATTCAAAATTTTGTGGCAGAATGTTTGGTTTGCCAACAAAATAAAGTTGAAACAATTAAGACCCCAGGACTATTATAACCTGTATCCATTCCAAGCTAACGTTGGGAGGGAGTTCCAATGGATTTTATCATAGGTTTACCCAAGTCCAGAGGAAAGAGTGTTATCATGGTGGTAGTTGACATAATTACCGAGTTTTTGTTGGTTCGAAAAGCCTCTACCAAAAAATTATCTCATGTGATTTCTACCAAAAGACTTTGTTTAAGAATATTTTCTCAAAGTGAAATGTCAACCATTTATTTATTGAAAAATGAAAGAAGAATGATGAGATTAATATCATTAATTTTTTGGGCACCATTCATTTAATCTAAACCATTTATTTATTGAGAAATGAAAGAAGAATGATGAGATTAATTTAATTATTTTTTTGGACATTTATATCGCAAGTGGAGTAAAATTTATTGCAAATTTTGTATTTTAGAATTTTATAGAATTTTATCAT
>APFE031302254.1:55629-68695 GCA_000404065.3 Pinus taeda
AAACAAATCAAGAATATTGTTAATAATATTTTTCTTTATCCCCGAATGCAGGTGGCAATTAAGGAATTTAAGGTCACGAGACAGGGCAACGGCAGGTGAGATGGCCACTTAGCCCCCTGCAACCATTCCAAGACCAACTTGAATAATCCTCATGGCACCTCGTAGGTAGCATTTAATGCCTGCTCTTGCCGAGGCAAAACCATCACCTGCATAGCCATGGGATTGGTGAATCACCTGATCATTCTTCCCCTGTTTCACTATGCCTGCCCTCCGCAGGCGGGACAGCCAATTAAGTGAACCAACGTGGGACGCACATGCTGGCTTGTTTGTTGTTTGGACTTGGGTAATGGCTTCCACCATTCCCATACTAACCTTTGATATTTGGCTCCTGCCCCTCAGCACTGTGTAACTTCTGCTCAACATTCCTCTGTCAACTCTTCTTCTGCCCCCTCGGACTCTGCAACTGTGCCTACCTCCACCATGGTCCACCACCACATGCGTAGTCGTCACGGTGGCACATGTGGCAGTAGCTCTCGGTCCCATGCTTTACACAGCTACAATTCAACTTCCCCTACCTCTTGGGCTGAAAATCCCCACCAGTATAGTGTTGCAGGTCATTATCCGAACACTATATAAGGTAGAGGTAGAGCCTACCTCCACTGCTTCAGACATGATGAGGTGGCCATGTGCACTACTACCTTCCCTCTGCCTCCGTATCGTGTCCCCCACAAGACACAGTTCCGGTTTTGTAGCTCTATGAATTACCTAGTTATAGTCATCACCATCTCCATCTGCATTTCTGAAGAGCCTAAGCAACAAATTCGCATGACTACTTCCCTGGAGGGGACAAATAGAGCAGGTCCAAGCCGGCACAGAGACAACAATGATGAGCTAGATGGTAATGGAGATCTGCATAGAAGACATGGAAAAGCCATTGTTTGCAGCTCTCATGATTCTTCAGGCCTTCCTAGTGACACGCGGGCAGTGGAAAGCCATCTGGAGAACACGTCGTGCCCGCAAGATGTAGATGGCAGTAGGGAGGGAGGATGTTAGGCTACGGGACATGACGAGGGGAACAACCTGGATGACTGGGTGCATCCTATCGTGGAGCAACCCACTCTGGATGACCCGGCGCCACGTGTCACTCCCAACAGGTGGCAATTCACTTAGTTCTGGTTTTTTCTGTCTTGCTTATCTGTCCTCAAGGTAATATGTTGGCTGGGTGGTCCAATTAGGACAATCTGTGGTTTTTATAGGTGGTCTTGCTAGTTTTCAGGGTGGTTTTGTTGTTAGCTGATAGGCTGGTCTATTCCGGAAACATGTGGGTTAAATTTGGATGTTTAATGGACTGGTTTCCCGTTTGTAGGGGCAGTCTCAGACAACTTTCATGGTTGCGTGTTAATTAAGGCCATGACCCTTTACGGCTCGGCTACTATGTAACTTTTTGTATTATATCAATAGATTAACCTTATTTAGAAAAAATAAATATATTTTCTCTATTACTAAAAATAAACAAAGGTTAGGGTCGACGCAACTTGAACTTATATCTTAAAAAAAAAGAAAATATAAATAGAAAGATACATTAAGGATAAATAATAAATTTATTTATTTATTTAATTAAATTATTTAATTATTTATATCATAAATTATTATATTACTCTAACATTTCTAATATTTTATTATATAATTATTAAGGATTCAAATATCTATTATTAAAATTATATAATATAAATAAACATTGATTAAAAAATATATATTATATATAATAAAAAATACAAAATAATATAATATAATAATAATAATAATAATCGATAAAAATGATACTAAAACGAAATTCAAAATGAAATCAAAACATATAAAAGAAAAGAGATCCTAGAATAGAAAAAACATTAACCAGGAAAGGAGAGGGAAACAAAGGAGGGGAGAAAAACCTAGGGGTCTAAGATCAAAGAGAAGGGACCCATGAGTTGCTTAACTTCCATCCATTGTCGCTATTAAGAGTCTTACTTCCTTTTTCAATCTCGATGGTTTCTCTTAATTTACTGTGATGGAAATGATCAACCCTAATGAGGACCTTAGAATCCTCTAAAAAAATATGGCGTTTCCATAATTCAACATGTTTTCCTAGAGAAGATGAATGTGTCTTATGGTTTCGAAGGCCCGTTACATGCTCTCAAATCCTCTGATAAATGGAATGACTAGTCTCTATAATGTGGGGTGTTCCACAAGAACATGGAATTAAATAAACACCCTTCATTCTTTTGGGATCAATAGGGTCTTTGACGGATCTTAAAGAGCCACGAATGGATTTTAAAGGTCTAAAGGTGGAGCCAATTTGGAAAAGATTTGTTGATGATCCCTTCAACTTGTGGCCCCATGGTGAGGAAAAAATAGTATATTCTTTTGAGCATCTCAACAATCAATCTCATTCCATTAAATTTACCATGGAATGTGAGTTTAATTGAGACTTACCCTTTCTTGATGTGCTTATCTCAAAGAAATATGGTGGTTTTTTCTCCCACTATATTTCTCGTAAGAAAACCCACACTGAACATTATCCTCATGTGAAATCTCATCACTTTCTAGCACAAAAACTTGGGGTTCTAAACACACTAGCTACTGGGGAATTAAGGGTTTCTAACGAAGATCATTTGACTCATGAGAAAGTCCATCTCTTAAATGTGTTCAAGAAGAATGGTTATAATAAGTTTCAGGGTTTCTAAGCCTTTTTAAAAGCTAGTTAGGGACCTAAAACTAAGAAAGAGTTAGTTGAGGTGGCCTCTAGTTTTCAACTTCGCTTTATCTAGGGGACTATTGACACCTCTAGACATTTAGAAAACATTCGTGGCTCGTTCAAATATGTCAAAGTCCCTATGGATCCTAAAATCATAAAGGGGGTTTATTTAATTTTATGTTCTTGTGGAACCCCATACATTCGAGAAACTAGTCCTTCCACTTCTCAAAGGATTCAAAAGCATGCAATGGACCTTAGAGACTGTAGGACTCACTCCTCTTATCTAGAAGAAAATGATAAATTATTGAAACGCCATATTTTCTTAGGGGATTCTAAGGCCCTTGCCAGGGTTGATTATTTCCATCACCGAAAATAAAGAGAAGCCACTAAGATTGAAAAGAGAATTAAGACTCTTAATAGGGATGATTGGTGGAAGTTAAGCAGCTCATGGGTCCCTTCTCTTTGTTCTCAACCCCCTGGGTTTTCTCCCCTCCTTTGTCTCCTTCTCCTTTCTTGGTTGGTATTTGTTATGTTCTGGGATCTCTTTTCTTTTATTTATTTTGATTTTATTTTGAATTTTGTTTTTATCAGTTTTTATTAGAATTATTATTATACAGTTTTCATCTCTTATTAGATATATATAATTTTTAAACAATCCTTATTTACATTTAATATAATTTTAGTTGATAAGATATTTGAATCTTAATAAAGTATATAATAAAACATTAGAAATTGTTAGAGTCATATAATAATTTTTGAATAATAAAATTAGGCATTAAATAAATTCAAATTAAATTCACAAATATCTAATAAATAAATTGATTTTTATCCCATAACACATATTTTTACTTTCATTTCTTTCTTTACTATTGGAAATTTACCATTGCATCTCTTATATAAATTAGTGGTTTGTTGATCTTGCTCCTCATCTTTGTCATGATGATGAATGTAGATAGAGGTTCAAAACGCGTCGACCCTAATTTTTCTATATCATTTCTCTGGAAGATCTTGGCTTATATCATGAATCACAGAAGCATCCAATCTTTAAAAAAAAACCAATAATAATAATAAATAAATAATAATAAGATTAATTATTAGCATCAATAATAATATAATATTGATGATAAAAAGAAAACAATGTCAAATATTGCTAATTAAAAATGTAAAACAAAAAATAATTTATTATCATTAACATTGAATACTATATTAATAGTACATTTTTAATTGAAAAAATAAATTATTTAGAATTTATTAATATAATAAATAAAATAATTAATACTTTAAGAAAAAAATAAAAAATTAAAATTAAAATTCTAATTATAATGTAATTTTGGGAAAAAATATTACAAAAATTTAAAAAAAGAAATATAGATACAAATTTTCCAGAGTAAGTATAATCACAGGAAAAAGTAAAGGCATTTAAGAGAAAATAAATGTCCACACCATTGTGAATCACTAACAACCATTGCTGATGGTTAACAAAGGATGATTTTCACAATCCCAGTTATAATGGGACAAAGAAATAATAATTTTTTTGAAACATTACAGGACAAATAACAAGAACGTTGAATTTACTAACATTGAAAGAAATAAAAAAAGATATTTTTAATGATGTATATTCTATTTCTAACAATAACAACACATTCCATAACACTCGACCAGTGCAGAATTGTTTAATACCAACCTCTTCCAAAACACACCCAAAGCGGTGGCAAAAGAAACACCAATTCAAATTAACAGGATAATTCTCACTATACTTCATGCTTTGATGCTAGTCCCTTGTCATTTTCCTCCCTAATTCTCTTTGGTGCAAACTATATAAAGTTTCAACAACTAATTTCATTCCATTCAAAATCAGGATGGAAGCCATGTCTTCTATCAAACCTTGCACAAATAGAGGTGTAAAAACTAATGGTTTCCACAATATAAATAATGACATTGATGTAATAGAGACCATAATTGTTCTCCATATCTACAAATCATTGAAAAAATATACAATTAAAATTAGTGCATTCAAACAAAAAAATAGATAGAAAAAATGTCGGTTTATGATTTTGGTTCTTTCGTGTTCAAACATAAATGTAACAAGATTTAAAATAAAGAGGGGAAAATGAGGAAACAAGTACAATTCAACCAATGAAACAACAAGAACACCACAAAAAAATTTATTAGCACATGCAATTTCTCCCAGATGATCAATTTACTTAGTTGACCAATCAATAAATCTTTTGAAATTTGAAACAAGAAGAACAAAGAAATTATCAAGGTGCATACAAATAAATGCAAAAGCTAACAACCACTAGAGATAAGTATACTTATATTTTCTTAAAGACATACATACATATAATTACAAGAAACAACAACAAATACAGGAAAGAATTCATGAATAGTAAAGTGTAGTCAAGGTAAATACCACAAAAATGATATTGGCTTCAAGCGTTCCTCCTCTTTCTTTCTAAGTGTAACAAATGCATTGCCTTGCATTTTTGCATAATGTTGAAAAGAAAAACAGGGTGAAATCCACAAACCATGTATTGACTTCACTCTTGATATAGTTGTAAATGTCAAACACTATCTCTCTCTGTCTCTAATATCTACAATGACTCATTGAAAAGTCATCCCCTATGGTTTGTTTATTGTCAATTCCATTGCCATTTTGGAAGGAATTTGTATCATATTCCCCTTAATAACATGCAAAATAGGTACAATAATTAGATAGTCCGTATTAAGTGGAACACCACAATACTCCTCAAACATAAATTTAGCAAATTGTGGAAGTTGTGGTGACTTTGAACCAGGCACAAAGAAAATATTTTCAATATATCCAAGTGCACCATTAACAAGGTGAACGTCAACCCATAAATTACTCGTTAACATCACGTGCTCTCCACGACATAGAAGTGCTTGACACTTCGACACATCATCATCATTATAATCTGTGTTTTTCTACTGTATTATACAACACATCTCACAGTCTAAAAATTCAACGATTTAATCATTTTTTTATTGTACAAATTGACAAGATTATTCATCACAAGTAAGTGAAAACAAGAACCAAACAAAGTCCTCTACAATCAATCTAAGAAACTATCAACATGCATGATAAAAAGATCCCAATCAATAGGAAAAGGCTCTGCATTTCCAATTTTAGTTAAAAGATTACGAAAAGACGCTTTTCTCAAATCATCTCCTTATTGCCTATAAATATTTTCTAGTAAAAAAAATGTTGAAGTTTTACGACAAAATTTCCCATTTGCTCTATGTGCTTACAAGGGTTTATCCCTAACAGTAGGTATCTGGCCAAGGTCACCCATAAGAATGATGGACTTACCACCAAAAGGACAATCCTTGTTTTCACAAAAGGCTTCCCTTAAATGAGAATCTATTTCTATGAGTAGCCTTGGACCTGTAAAGTTGATCTCATCAATAAATATATATCGAACATGGGTCATTTATTCTTGAAACACCGCCAAAGCCTTCCCTCATAGTGGCTTCATATATTTTATGGGAATTTTTAAAACAGAATGTATTGTTTTGCCATGTATGTTAAAAGTAGTAACACGATTTACAGCAAGAAATAAACAACGACTTTTACCATCTGTCGTTGAACTAGTAGGGAGAAAGTCCCTAAATTATCTCTTCCTCCAAATCTTCATAATATACCCAATATTCTCACAATATTCCACAAAAATAAATAATATTAGGCACAAATATGAAATTATCCATAAAACCTCCTAATGAATATATTAAAGTTAAAAATACATTATCTAATGCAAAAAGTGAGGTTTAATGTGTTGAATGATGCTTAAACGGCCTTAATTTATGTCTAATTTAGAGGCCCATCAAAGACCCAAAGTAGTATTTATTTGTGTGTAAGGCCATTTGGAGAGCCTAGAAAGTCAAGGACGAGGGTACAAATATCACATAGATGGAAGGAAATTTTGTGGACCACATGTTGACATGCTACACAATGTTCAGGAGCATGACCCCCGCTAGACAAAACCAAAATTTGCATGAGACCAAGAAAGCTTTGATAAGGGAATTAAAGAAGAATAATATGCATCCCAATGGATAACATAACTCGAGGATATCAAATAATGCCCAAGAAATTCAGAATGGGACTTTTAGCAACGATTCAAAATTTTGAAGAACAAGCTAACATTAAATATTATAGACACAACACACGAATGAGTGGTTTATTGCTAGACTACTACCACACATCAAGATACCACTAACAAATCAACATACATGTATGTATTTTCAATCCTTAGAGCTTTCATTAAAGTTGGAGGATTCACCAGTAAGAGGCATAGATATAATGGCTGGGCTTATGTGCAGTCGCAGTTGGCTACACCGATCTTATAGCTTTAGGAATTGAATAAGGGTAAAGAGAAGTGTGAAGAGATATGGTGTAACATCTACCAAACAAAGGGTCACCATAGGAATAAATGTAAACTACTGACATACTATAAGGGGATTAATGAAATGAACCTAATTGTGTGGGGCATAGGTATGTGGTGTGAAATTTGTTGACTGTGGGGGGATATAGCTTCAAGTTGTCCAATGTTGTAGAAATAAAAATCTATGAGGCACACATTATTTTGTGATTTCTACAAATTGTTGGGACATGATATTCAAAACTGCTCCATAATGGAGTTAATGTGAGAGTGTACTCTTCACGCATTCCAAGTGGAAGGACCCGAAGGGACCAAACAAGCACTAGTTGGTTTCAACCAACTAAGGTATAACCAATTTGGATTGTACAATTAGTTCGGGAAAGGACAAAGAATGTTCACTAGACAACTAGGAGGATTGGCTCATGGAAGAGAAGGATTCAGTCAAGGATGAGGTATAATAGTTTGTTACAATATCTGGACACCAGGAACACCTTACATGGGAATGCACTATTCTGTGTTGCACATGAACATATTGCAGGGTATTTGATCCCGCAACAGAGAACAATCCTCAAGTGATAACCAAATGGTAGGAGAAGAAGGGACCTAATTCGCAGATGATAGTTGTCGAACCCAACAAAACCCATTAATAGATTAGCATGGTAACTAGAAGAGGTGTTAGGATAGGGGTAAATTCTCTAAAGTCTAGGTCATCGTAGATATAATGGGTGAGGAAAACACCTAAACTGCCTTTGAATTTTTACCTTCTTCTAAAAAAGGAAACATAGAAGGAGGCATAAAGGGAGATGGTTAATGCAGAATGAGATAAGCTTAAGAAAATTTGTGAAGTAGCCATTCCATCCATCTACACTAATACAGTAGACAATGAACTGGTGACAGCAAAAACTCTAGTTTCAAATATGCGTTAGAGTTCTTTAGAGTTAGTAAAGGAACCCTACGCTCTAGAACAATTTAGAAAGTTGGTGGAGCAGAATGCCAAAGGATCTGAAGTGACCATTTCATGGGCCTCACCATCCTCATTGAAACAACTAGCTCAAAAGAAGTGAACCAGCCAAGAATTTTAATTTGGAATATAGAGTAGGGAGCATGGGATGGGAAATACTATACTAGACTCGGGGTCAAATGTAAATGTTTTACGAAAAAATACTTGTGATATGATGGAGAAGCCAAAGTTTGCTTGGTCTCTAATTCAACTGAGGTTGGTGAATCAATGTTGTATCTTTCCTATTGGAAGATTGACAAGAGTACCAATGGACATAACTTGGGTGTCCAACACTGTATATTTTGAATTGGCTGAGATTGTCTATGACATTGATGCTTACCTTACTTTGTTATCGCTCGATTTGGCATTTGATAATCATATAATTGTTAATGTAAAGAATATAAAAATGATATTTGAAGGTGGAGATGTTTGAGCTATAAAATTGTTGGATTCGCATGAAGGACACTGATATGTCAAGCTAGTTAATGGTGGGCTGAGTAAGGAGGGGCTAGACAATATCTAGAATATGATAATTAGACAAAAGGACTATGAGAATATCACAACTAGTAGAGTTTCGAGTTGATGGAGAATTGGATCATATGCCTCTTATTTAGAGGACACATTTGAGAACTAGTATAATAGAATACGCGAGGTTAGTATGCAAAAGTGTGCACACATCACTAGAGTGGTGCACTAGATAGGAACATAGGTGCAAAATCCACATCATTTCGATGAACTATATGAGTTGTATGTTTTTGTACATGGTTTTGAATACCAAATACCATAGTGTTAGAGAATTATCACATTAGATGTTTTCTTGTGTATAACCCTTACCAGAGGGTGGGCTACACATAAGGGCTAGGTTGCGGAATTGCAACAGTGAGAAAATAATAAGGATTCTATTTAGGAGTATTTTCAAGGTCCTTTGGGAAACTTACTCGTGCATGGAATGCCCAAGGACACACCTGAAATGGTGTGTCAAAACATGGGAAAGAAGACATGTGCCACAATAGTAGTGGTTACATCAATTTTTGCACATGCTGGAGATGATTCCTACCAATTCATATGTTGATTTAGAAGTACACAGGGGAACTCGGGACTGGAAGTAGATGGCACCAAGTTTCATCTCTATGTTTACATCGAAGCGAGGGAGCTAACACTTGATGTGCACTTGAAAAATAATTGATGTTTTCACGACATAATATTTTCACGATAGGGGAACTGATAATGTTGGAAGGTGAATTTTTGTTTCCTAAGCATAAGCACTTATAGTGTGTGCAAGAGTTTATGAAATGTTATAATGTGGAAGAGAAGGGAGAAGATGCGGATGACCCTTAAAATATTCAAATTCCAAAGGTTGAAGTGTAATGTGCAGTAGATGTACCACCATTGCAATTCACCAAGTACGCACAACCCATCAGGAGTTTAAAAGTGATCATTAAAACAAAGGAGAGTACTAAAATGACTGTAATTTGTAACTACTAGGAGAATGAGACAATTGAAAAAGTTTCAAGTCTACTATGTGAATAACAATATTTTTTCCCTAGTACCTTCAAGAGGTGAAGGAGATTGTTGGGGAATTGGGAGAGATGACTATCCTGTTTAAGACTAATGTGAGACCGGTAAAGTAGCAACCTTATCAGCTGAGATAAATTGGTCAAAAAATAAATTACTCAAGCAGTGGATAAGCTTGGCAGTTGTGCTAAATAAGAAATAAAACAAGGTCATAATTTGTGCTGCATTCCAGAAGATAAGCAACACAAATGGAAAATGATGGAGGGGTGTGGGGAAGAGATTACCTCTGTGTATATAAATAAAATTTTGTTGTATATAGGCATAATAGTTTCTAGAAGTTTTCAAAAAACTATATTTATATGAATGTTTGAGAGAATATCAGTGAACTTCGTCCTCCATGCTAAAAGAGAGAGGTACCAAATAGTTCAGTATAAGGGTAATGCTAAGATAGACAACATGTAGTCTTGGGGGAAATATTACCAAGGAATAATCATGTCAAGAACTTAAAAATAGCATCAAGAATCACATCCTTAAAGTTTGGATGCACCAGCAATGGCATACTCTTGCGTGTACGAGCTCAAACATTAAGGTGGAGAAGAAGGGAATGTGACGGTAACTGCGTAGAAATGACCATCCCTAGTATGGTAATCCCAACTAAAGTGAAACAAAATGGTCAGGTGTTGAGTCACAAAATGGGTATGTATTTAACATTAATTTCACTACCTTTTTCCTTGTTTCTTATCTTTTTCATATCTTAATGCATTAATATATTGATTGATTATGATAAGAAACCATTGAACTGCTCCCAGTTAATATTTAGCCATAGTAACTAACTTTTACCCCTATTTATGTAGAAAAATGATAAAAGGAAGAGTTGTTATTCCCTAACGATGGAACAACATAAACTAACAAATAGAGGGTGGAACACGTTCATTGCGGACAAGGCTAAGGGTGAATCAGGAGGATCAACACGAAAAAGGAAAGGTGTCTGAAGCTTCCAATCAGTTATGAATTCCTCAAGGTCAGGAGATCCTGAGGGATCACATTTATCGTTTACCCTTTCTAATTATCAAAGAAGACGTTTGTAGGAAGAGAGGGGATGAATCCTTGTTATTCAACTTGTAATTTTAATTTACAGACTCGTGTTGTCGAGAGAACGAGATCATATGGTAATGTTATTCAAGTTCAATGATTAATATATAATTTGAGGTTTCCGTTCATTCACCTTATCTGAAGTAGCTCAGCAACATTTTCTGGTGACTAAGGGCCTAGCCTCTAGTGGATTAAACTACTTCTCTGTATTATATCTTTCTAATTTCTGCAAGTTTGATTACTTTGTTAATTTTGTCATCTTATGCGCTTTTTATTGTTTTCCTATATTGAAGTAATATCTTTGCTTTATATGATTTACGACATTGTCCTCTGATTTAGTTTACATTCATTGCAGATTAAGTTACTTAGATAATTATTCAGGTTGATTCAATCAACTATAAGGAGTTTGGTTATTGGTATTGAACTCTTAGATTGATATCATTTCCATTTGGATTTATTTGTAGAGATTGAGTATGATTTAGATTGAATCAACTAAGAAGAGATGAGCTATTGCTATTGTTCTCTATGAGGTTTGATTATGATTTCAGCAGAGGTTTGAGTCTTGAATCTTAGACGTCATATTTCCTTTAATGATTGCAATTTGAGTTTATTAGATGATTCATTTGCTCTTGTACCAAAGGTCTTTCCTTCATTTTAAGAAACATTACTCTCTCAATTTATAGCTTGCACATATTGTGTACTCTCTTGGAATAAAATGACTTGCTCAGGTTGATGATTAATGTGGGGTAATTACGAGTTTTTAAAAGACACCTTTTATCAATCAACATTTTGGCACCGTTACCGGGGAGAGTGTTTCCACCTTACAAAGAGTGATGTATGTCTGATAATTGTTGTTGGGAAAGAATTGGGTATTGAATATGAAAGGTAAGAACCTACGTAACGAGCAAGTAAAGTGCTTGCTCCTCCACCCAATTTTCAGCACAATTACCGAAAAGTGAAGTAGGTGTTTGATGTTTGTCTATTGAGAGTGAATTGGGTATTAAAAATGGAAGGTAAGAACTAGCGTAAGTAGCAAGTAAAATGCCTGCTCCCTAATCTAAAATCACCCCTAGGTGTCCTCAGAAAATTAATGAAGGTATTACAGACTCATGTGCTAGTGTGTGTGTCTATGTTATCCTATGCAATGGATCGATACGATTGTGAAATACATAGATACTTGAAACAATAAGAGATCATAGTAAGCAAAAAATAAACACAACAAAATTTAATAAGGACTTCAGCCAATCCTCCTGGGCTACGTCTCCTAGTCTAGTCTTTAGTGGTGGCCTTTTCATTATGTTTTTGAAAGCAGAGTCTTACAATAAGGAGCTCAATCTGAGTCTCACTTGACATAGGATGATCAGTAGGATGCCACTTGGAATTCCCAAGTCCTTAGAGTTCACTGATCCCCCTTACCAAATTTTGACCTCAATTGGTCTCTATCTACTCAATGCTTCCCTTACTCTGATGGTCAGCTTGGATTTTTTGTCCTCTGTAATTTTGCCTCTCTTTCTGTGTCTCTCAGCCTTCAACTTTTTCACTGCTTCTCTGCCTCACTATCTGTCCTGTCTCTGTCTGCTTGTGGCTTTAAAGCTAGTTCATTTCGGCTTCTCGGCTCTTTGGATCACCTGCCTCTATCCTCTGGGACTTTTTTGCCCTACATCATCATTGCTACATAACTCTTCACAAAGACGTGGCCACCTATCTCCTTGCAAACTTAGTGTCAGTTCTTCCTGAATGGTCCTTTTTTTCAATTATTTCCTAGATGCCTGTGAAACAAATCCTTCTGTTGATTCATCGGTAAAATCAAACTTCAAATATTATTCGTCGTAGTTTATTTCTCCCTCGGGTTCAGTCATCCATCGGGTTGAACCTCTATCGTTGATCTCAAGCTCCCATATCCCATGTTCTTCACTTATATCACGCGGTTGAGTTGATTGACCATTAATCCACAATGTAAGTGGTTTCTCTCTCTCCCTGTCGAACAAGTGTCGGTCAGTGTATGGAATCGTTGAGTCCTCAGCCAAACCCACTTACCACCTGAAATTCCTCCGATATTCTGTCGATTTTGACCATGGGACCCGCCCTGTCGGTTTTAGCACTTTCCCATGATTTTCTAGTTTCCCTTATGACCAAGCACTCAGGGCCTTTCCTTCTCGAGGGTTTTTCCTAGCTATATGCGATTAGCACTGTCAGGCTAGTAAGTAATTCCTCATTATGCAAAATTGATTTGTATATTCTATTGCATCAGGTAGGTCTTCATTATATACATGAGGGAGAGACTGTTCAGTTCGTCTCCCGATGACTGTTCATATTTCCTATTTATCT
>APFE031302254.1:78310-89577 GCA_000404065.3 Pinus taeda
TTTCAGTTTGTGGAATGCATAGCTTCCCACAATGATATAAGAGTTGGTCCTTAATGTGATAATCCAATTCTTCTACTCATTTTCCTTGACTTAAAGTTGCATATACATCTTTAAAGTCCATATCTTGAGCATAATGTTCAATGTAGCTTTCATGTAATAGGAAATTATGCTTAAGTATAGTAGATGCATTTATAATGGGTCTACATAACATGTCTGTAACTTTATTATGTATGCCCTTTTTATATCTGATGACTAAATGAAACTGTTGTAGGAACCCCATCCACCTATAGTGTCTTGATTGCTACAACTTAGTTTGGGATTGTAGGTATCGAAGTGGTTGATGATCAGTATGTATAACTATTTCTTGCCCATTAAGTAATGTTTCCACTTTTTCACACTCAGTACTAATGCATACAATTCTTTATCATATGTGGGATAGTTAATTACTGTAGAATTGAATGTGTCAGAATGATAATATATGGGTTTACCGTGATGTATCAACACTGCTCCCATGGCATAGTCACTGGCATCCGTTTGGATCTCAAATGGTCTTTGAAGATCAGGCAGTGCTAGTACTGGTGTTGTACTAATCATTTCTTTCAAGGTATCGAAGGCTTTTTGCTGTTTGCCTCCCCACTGAAACACCTTGTTCAATCCTATTAAAGCATGTAAGGGAGATGCAATTGAGGAAAAGTTAGAAATGAACTTTATCCAATATTGTGCTACTCCTAAGAAGCTTCTAACTTCTGTAGCAGATTTGGGTTTAGGACAGTTTACAATGACTGGCACCTTAGAGGGACCTATCTTCAATTCACCACCCCCTACTGTATGTCCCAAATAATTCAAAGGTGTTTTTCCAAATTCACATTTTGAGAGTTTAACATAAGTTTTTTCTCTTTTCAAAACATCTAGTGTCTGCTTAACATGCTTTAAATGTTCTTCCCATGTTTTGCTAAATATAAGAATGTCATCCAGATATACAATAACAAAATCATCAAGGAATGGTCTAAGTACATCATTAATTATTCTCATGAAAGTAGCAGGAGCATTAGTTAAGACAAAAGGCATAACCAGCCACTCATACATTCCCTTCTTTGTTTTGAAAGCAGTCTTCCATGCATCTTGTTCTCCTACTCTGACTTGATGATATCCATTATGCAAGTCTAACTTGGAAAAATAAACAACTTCTTTCAATTAATCTAATAGATCATCTATGCAAGGAATGGGATAATGATTTTTTATTGTTATCTTATTTAGTGCTCAGTAATCAATCCGCATTATCCATGAGCCAACTTTCTTTCTCACCAAAACGATTGGAGATCCACATGGTGATGTGATAGGGCTGATGAACCCCTTCTCGAGCAACTCCTACACCTACTTCTTGATTTCTCCATTCTATTAAGTGGACAACCTGTACATTCTAATGTTAGGCAATGGAGCATCTTGCTGCAAATTAATATCATACACTATTTCCTTTTTGGGTGGCAGACCTTTAGGTTCTTGAAACAAGATATCATACTCTGAAACAATTTTTTGTAAATCAACTTTCTATTTAGCATCACAACCCTCAAATACATTGGTTTTATCAGGTTTCTTTTCCTTTACAACCATTAGTAAAAATTGATTGCGTGAATTTACAATTCGTTTCATCTGCCCTGAGTTTATGAGAGCATAATTATTCTTGAGATTATGAGCTCTTACAAAGTATTCAATTCCATATTTAACGAGTAGATACTTGTTCTTAGCTCTATAGAAGATAGCTTTTCTATCATACAAGTAAGGACTTCCTAAAAAAATTCCACATATATCCATAGGAGCTATATCTAACTCAACCTCATCTACAAATGCTGACCCAAAAGAAACTTAAGTTTGCATTGTCTAGTCACTTGTAGTTGTGCCTTATCACTTAACCAACCCAATGGGTATGGTTTCTTGTGAGGTGTAGTCAGTTATCCAAAATTCTTACAATTGCTTCAGAAATTAAATTTACTTGTGAGCCACTATCAAACAAAGTATCAATCTTCTGATGTTTGGAAATAACTTGAATATGGAAAAGCTAATGTATTTTTCTCTCATTATCTTCATCAATAGTAGATGGTGCAGAGTTACTAGTAGATGCTTCAAAATTCTTACCTTTTATACCTGTGGCTACAATGGTTGTTTCATCTCCTGAGTCCAACCCGAAATATTTATGAATATCTGCAGCAGTAATCCTCTTCTTGCCCTAAAACTTCTTAGGTCTCAGCTCCAGATGCAGAATCCAATAGTGCTCATCATCATGCTCATGCTTGTTAGAGTGAGTGCATGAAGACTTGCTTTTCTGTGCAGTGTTGGCCTTCCTCTCTTTCAATTCTTTTTTCCTTTTCTCCTTTCTCTTGCTTGCAATGGGCTTGGATGATCCTCCAGTCTTTGGGTTCCCATTCTTTCCTCTATCTTCTAGATGCGTAGCTTGAACAGATACCTCATCTATACTAGTGGGATTCAACATGAGGATAGTGTGCCTCATGTAGCTGTTCAGACCACCGATGTACTTCAACAGAGTCTCAAGTGAGTCTAATGAGATTCCTAGAATCAAATCTCTCTTCCTAAATCCTTGGGTGTAACTTTCTACACTTTGCCCTTTCAATTGGCGAATAGTTTTCCAGCTCATCATGGCTTGCTGCATGTAAGCCAGTGGAGAGAAGTGCTTTTTGATTGCAGAAACAAATTCACTCCAGACAGAAAGAGTCTTACCACTCCCAACAAACCAAGGCAGTGCCCCCAAGACATATGTTGGATGTTAAGAAATTTACTGCATAAGATAAATAATTACTGACAAGAATAAATATAGAAATAACCAGCAATAACCATAAACACATAAACACATGTTTATCTAGGAAAACCCCAAATCTGGGGAAAAACCCAACCTAATAAGATCTCATTAGAATTGGCCAAAACCCTGGCCAATCCGACCAAGTGAGCCTTCACCCCTCACCTCTAGGTCTTGCATTACAATGAAGTCTTCCCAGCATTTTATAGGCTCCATTACATGCAATACCATAGGAAAAAAACCATGGGTGCACAATACCATGTGCCCCAAAACCATCACTATTTAACCTAGTCAACTTTGACTCTATCCTGACTCAAGTTTACTTAAAAAATTTCCACTTAAACTTGACTTGGGATTCCTTCGCTAACTCCAGCCAAACCTGCTAAGTGATACAATCCTACTCACTCTAGCTCTTACCCCCCTCAGATTTTTTACCTGGGGTATTGTTAACCTGACATCCCCCTTATCACCTAGGTCTAACCCAAACTTTACCAGTGATCACCGAGGGGTACACATGCTTTACTAGGTCTTACAGTAGTATGCCCATTTACATGTAATAATTTTGAATTCATAATATTTTTTTCTTTTTTTTTATTGTTGCTATGATTCTAATCCATCCTCTCTCAATTTGATTTTCTCAAAACATTCTATCAAACCGCTCCAACTATGAGCCCGATGAGAACCTCGTAGATTCCAGCACTAGTGGCCTCACGTAGTAGAAAACGAACAATTTTCGAAGCTACATGAATAATTTTCTTGTGTTGACCTTCTTTAAATAGCTTGCATGAATCCTGAGCAATTCGTTAGCATATTCCAAATTGGTAAATATCAAAAATGCACTCTGATCCCTGGTAGTTATGGCACTATCTCCCGCACATTCTCCTCGAGGTTCTTCCACATACGATTGTTCTACCATTATTTTCTAGACCCATATCTGTAAAAAGGCTGCATTCATCTCATTAGGCACTATAAATCCCTCGCATCAAAGAATCTCTTTGAAGCCAATATCTAGCTCTGATACCAGTTGTTAAGAAATTTACTGCATTACATAAATAATTATTGAGAGAAATATATATAAGAAATAACTAGCAACAACCATAATCACATAAACACACATGTTTATTCGGGAAAACCCAAATCCGGGGAAAAAACCAACCATAATGAAATTTCATTATCCTTGGCCGTAATCCTGGCCAATATGGCCAAGTGAGCCTTCACCGCTCACCTCTAGGCCTTGCATTACAATGAAGTCCTTCCAACATTTTATAAGCTCCATTACTTGTAATACCAGGGGCAGAATACCATGGGTGCACAATACCATGTGCCCCAAAACCATCATTGTTTAACCTGGTCAACTTTGACTCTATCTTAAGTCAAGTTTTCCGAACACTGGCGAGTTAAATATTTCTCTTGTCCGATTCGATACTCTGCACTCTGCAATACACATCAATTTGTCTGATCCAATTGTCTAGCTTTTCTACATGCAACTCTCCATCATATATTGGTAAATCAAATTTAACATCTAGTTTAATCAAAGATGTCTTATTTTTATTTTCAGGGCTATTAGGAGGTGTGAGAAAGTTTTCTTCCTTCCCTTTGTCTTTTGAGTGGTCATGGAGGAGAGACTCTTCTTCTCCTTTATCTTGTTTGGAGCCTGATGAATCTTCATCTTTATGTTTTCTAAAGTCCTTATACATTTCCTCTACCACGGATCTCATGGCTAGGAAACTATCTATAAATTGAGGGTCTGGGCCCACAAAACCTTCCTATGACATTTTCTTCTGAGGATAGACTCTTCCAATTTCAGGATTAGTTTTGACCAACTCTCCTTCTCCTAATTTGAGCTTTGATCTAGTTAGCATTCAATAGCTAAATCTAGCACAAGCTTTTCTAACCTTAACAACCTATAGCTTTGATACCACTTGATCTGAAATCACCCCTAGGTGACCACATAAAATTAATGAAGGTATTACAAACTCATGTGCTGGTGTGTGTGTCTATGTTATCTTGTGCAACAGATCGACAAGATTATGAAATACAGAGACACTTGAAACAGTAAGAGATCACAGTAAGAAAAACATAAAGAAAACAAAATTTAATAAGGATTTCACCCAATCCTCCTGGGCTACGTCTCTTGGTCTAGCCTTCAGTGGTGGCCTTTTTATTATGTTTTTAAAAGCATAGTCTTACAGTAAGGAGCTTAATCTGAGTCTCACTTGATAGAGGATGATCAATAGGATGGCACTTGGAATTCACAAGTCCTTAGAGTTCACAGACCCCCCTTACTGAATTTTGACCTCAATTGGTCTTTGTCTGCTCGATGATGCCCTTACTTTGATGGTCATCTCGACTTCTTTGTCCTCTACAATTTTGCCTCTCTTTCTGTTTCTCTTGGCCTTCGACTTTTTCACTGCTTCTCTGCCTTACTGTCTGTCCTGTATCTATTAGATCCTGGCTTTAAAGCTAGTTTGTTCCTTCAACTGTTCATTTCAGCCTCTCAGCTCTCTAGATCACCTACCTCTGTCTGCTGGGACTCCTTTGCCCCGCATCATCATTGCTGCGTAACACTTTGTAGAGAGCTGGCCACATGTCTCCTTGCGAACTGAGTGTTAGTTCTTCCTGAATTGTTGTTTTTTTTCTTATTTCCCAGATGCCTGTGAAACGGAGCCTTCTGTCGATTCATCAATCAAATTAGACTTCAAATCTTATGTGTTGTAGTTTATTTCTCCCTCAGGTCTGCTCATCCATTGGATTGAACCTCTTCCATTGATTTGGAGCCCCCAGATCCCACAGTCTTCACTTATATCGTGTGCTTGAGTTTCTCAACCATTAATCCGCGATGTAAGCGATTTCTCTCTGTCCCCATCGGACACGCATCACTCAGTGTATGGAATTGCGGGGTCCTCGGTCAAACCTACTTACTGCCTGAAATGCCTCTGATATTCCACCGGTTTTTACCGCGGGACCCACCTTGTCGGTTTTAGTGCTTTCCCATGGTTTTCTGGTTTCCCTTGTGACCGAGCGCTTGGGGCTGTTCCTTCTCAAGGGGTTTTTCCATCTCTGGGTTTGCGCTTCCCAATTGCCATTTTTTCACCATGCGAGGTCTCCATGGGCCAATGATCAACGCGCTTTGACCGAAGGTCCTCGTTGTTCCATGTTGGCTGCAAACTACAATTATTCAGAGGTTATTTCTGATAGCTATAAGATTTTTTGAAGTTTGTCATTCATTCTTTACAATCATGGAATTGTTAAAGGATCTAATTCAGATCACTCCCCACCCACTTTCCAGCAGAATAGCTACGAACTTAAGGTAGAAATAAACTTTTGAATTTCTGCATGAATTACTAAGAAGAAAAGACCAGAAAACAATAGAATTCCACATCGGAAACCTAAAAGATCTAAGGGACTGGTGACCCTTGGACGCTCAACTTTTATCAATGACATCTTAAGAAAAGTTGAATCTCAGCCTTAAGTAGGTCCCCGAACCGTTGCTTCTAGACAACCTACTGTCTCCCTTCAGGCCATAGGCTCAGCATCTATAGCCTACGCTGAGGTCCACAGTAAAACTGAAGGGACTAAATAGAGTTTTGAAGACATTGAAAATTCGCAACCAATTCCGTGACAAGAAGGGAATTCTTGCAACATTCATGAAGGAGGAGGAGAAATAGAGGAAACAGAGGAACTGAGATCGCCTCAGGTAGTAATTGAACAAAACAAACCTAGTGTCCCAGATAAAGGGAGTGTTGTTAGGATCATTCCTACCTCTTCTAGACAACCAAGGAATAACTCTCTAGCTCTAGAAATCGTGGAAGGGTACTGGCATTTCTTTGGTCAAATGGCCAAAAATCCACAAGCACCCTAGACCTCTACATTACAGTATCCTATTGGTTACACAACTGTCAACGGACCCATGAAAGGTATCCCTCTACAAAATATTCCCACCGTTCAAGGAATCATGTCAAAATATCCGGATGCATTTTTGTTTGAATTTGGTGTCCTATGTTGGGGTTATGATTACACCACTGATCCCCAAAAACTGAAGTTGTTCCCTTCCACGTTAAAGGGAGAAACCCTTCGTTGGTTTATGGGACTAGGTGGGCACCATAAATGATTGGGACCAAATGAAAACTGATTTCTTTAAAAAATATCACGATTATTACAGATCTAGGGAATTAAAAGATGCTTTATTCCAAGTGGTAGCAAGTAAAATGCTGGAAGAGTATGTGCAGCGTTTCTAATATAACCTCCAAAGTTCTCCCTACAGAAATCTACTTTTTCTTGATACTGTGCTAAAAACCACACTTATTAAGGGGATGAAATAACAATGGATAAAGACATTAAATATTATGGGTAAAGGTTATATCTATCAAAAAGACTATGCTAACACTATTAATTTGTCTATCAGATTCTCGAGGGAAAGTATAAGATTAAAACCAGTTGAACGTGATATGATCACTAGGGACAACAAAATCTCTAGCATAAGCATTACTTGTATTGAAATTGGCAACTTTTTGGAAGATTTCAAAATATATATCCTGGGAACTTTGACAACACAATTAGACATCATGCAAGCCAAGCAAAAGTAGGCCGAAGCAGAACAGATCTTAGCGACTTTTTTCCCTCGGTGCAGGAAGAATCATAGTTATAAAGAATGTCCACTGGATATGGTATAGACCTGTACCATATGCATCAAAGAACATGCCACAGAAGATTTCCCATCACTCCCAGGATTAAAAGTGGTCTTCAAAGTGGTAGATGAGGAAACGGAACCAGTCTACCTGTTAAATTAGCATCACTAATGGCAAGCACGACAAACAAGTATGCCTCCTGACGCATCTTCATTCTTTCAACCCTCATAATATAATTCTCAGCAATACACAGGAGCGACATGGTAGAATTAGCCACCTTTTCCTAATTGGTCACCACAATAATTTTCTATGCCAGCTTGGTCCAATTAATCAAGTCTAAACAATAGTTGGCCAAATTCCTCCTTCTTTCCACCATTCTGGCAAAACAATCCATATCCATCGCAATGGCCACCCTCCACTTCACAAAACCAAAATCGACAGTCAAACTGGAAAATACCTATGAACCAGCAGTAGGAAAAATCCCCCTGCCTCAACCTACGCTACCAGCACCTTACATGTTACAACAAAATCCTCAATCCATCTTACAACCACAACTCCCAGCCCAGCCCAATCCAAATCCCAACAATAGACCAATCTAGTCGGTACAGATAATTGAGTCAAAGGAAGATAAAATTATACAAATATAAGAACCACTACCTATAGAACAAACACCTCAAATGGAGAATACAGTTAAACAAAAAAGTCACGATCAAACCATTACCTCTTCTCCACCATTCCCTGAAAGATTGATTATACCTCACCTAATCAAATATCCCAATTTCAATCTCCTGAGAAAATTAAAAAATCTTTGTGTAAAAATACCCCTCCTCCAAGCTATTTAGAACATTGCAATCTATGTAAAAACTATTAAGGAATTTTGTACCAAGAAGCCTACGAGGAAGATAAAAAAAACACCAACTATCCACGTAGTCGGAACTTTATCTGATTTATTATCATGTAGAGAAACATCGATGAAATATGAGGAACCAAGAAACCCTATAGTCACAGTACAAATAAATGGATGTTCTTTCCCCAATGCATTAGTCGATCTAGGGGCATCCATTAATATTCTCACAACAACAACCTGTCAAAAAGTTGGCATCACAGCCTTAGATCCAAGTATGACCTTGCTAGAACTTGCTAACCGATCAGTGGTCAAACTGGAAGGGACATTACAGGATGTAATGGTGTCTAAAGATTCTTGGGAATACCCAACAAATTTCTTGATTATTAATCCTAGAAACTGGCTAGATGGACATCCTCTAATACTAGGAAGGCCTTGGCTAGCGACCGCAAATGCTTACATAAGATGTCGAGCAGACAGTATGACTATAGCAAGAGGAAGCAATGTGAATAACCTAGCTTTATATCCTCCAGCTCAGCCAAGCTTAAGTATAATAAAAACTAGGAAACAACCTGTAACATATTTAAATGAAAATATTCGATCACCACTAACTATAGCAGATGCTCTTGAATTTAAGAATCAAATAGAAGATGAAATTATTAATACTCACATTAACCACCCAGCTGCCATATCTAATCTAAAATTTCACATCATTGAAGTAACCCTGGATAATGAAATTGATGAAGATCCTTTAAAAGATATCAGTGACCAAACAATACCAACAACAACTATTTATAACAGTAAACCCATTGAAATTGAGCTAAGGGAAGTCCTAAACATTAACGAAAAAATAACTGAGGAACAACAACAGAGGCTTATTCAACTCCTTAAAAAATATAAAGAGGCTTTCGCTTGGGATTACCCTGATATGAAAGGGATTGACCCCCAATTATGTGTGCACCGCATCTATACTGAGAAAGATGTGAATCCCATTCAACAACTCCAATGAAGATTAAACCCTCACCTAAAGGATGTTGTTAAAGCTGAACTAAAAAACCAGCTAGTTGTAAATTTCATCTATCCTATATTAGATAGCAAATGGGTTTCTCCATTAGTTGTGCTTCCCAAAAAGAATGGGAAGTGGCATATATGTGTCGACTACAGAGAGCTTAATAAAGAAACACAAAAAGATCATTTTCTCATCCCGTTCATTGACTAGGTGCTAGACACATTGGCAGGTAAAAAATTCTTCTTTTTCTTAGATGGCTTCAGTGGCTACAACCAAATCCAAACTGCCCCTGAAGACCAAGATAAGACTACCTTCACCTGCCCCTGGGGAATGTTTGCTTACAGGGTATTACCTTTCAGACTGTGTAATGAACCTGCCACATTCTAGAGAGTCCTTATGAACATTTTTGCAAATTTGATAAACCAGCGACTCGAGGTGTACATGGTCAATTTTACACCCTATGGAGATGACTTCGAGCCAACATTACAGATGCTGGAGAAAATCCTGAAAAGATGCATTGCTACCAAGCTCTGCTTAAGCCATTAGAAATACCACATGATGATGACCGAGGGCCTCATCCTAGGTCATTACATCTCTGCAGCTGGAATTCAGGTAGATCCAGTGAAAATTCAGATAATCCTCTTAATACATACCCCCTGCACCCAAACTAAGGTACATAGTTTTTGGGATTTTCAGGATATTGTCTAAGATTTATAAAGAACTTCTCCAAAATTGCTACACCATTATATGCTTTGATAGGAAATATCAATTTGGTACGGACTGACAAATGTGGCATTGCCTTTGAAGAGTTAAAATGGCTAGAATCAACAACCTTAGTACTATGGGCCCGAACTGAGATTTACCATTTCAGATTTCATCTGATGCATCAGATACAACCATTGGAGTAGTTCTCGGCCAAGAGGAAGATAAGAAGCCTTATGCACTATACTACATCAGTAAAAATTTAACTCCTGCTGAGTTGAATTACACTGTGACCGAGAAAGAGTTTCTAGTTGTAATCTATGCTATTAACAAATTCAGACATTATATAACAGGATACCCTCTGGTTTTGTATATTGATCACTCTGCTATCAAATTTTTAGTTAATAAACCTATTATGATTGGAAGAGTGACACGATGGTTGATCCTTTTGCAGGAATTTGACATAACAATCAAGGATCGACCAGGAAAGGAAATCTGGTGGCAGACTTCCTCTCAGGTGTGCCAAAAACAGAGAACACAGTGTTAGTAGAAGACCAGTTTCCCAATGAAAACCTATTTGTTGTAATTGTGAAAACACCATGGTATGCTAATGTCACAAATTACCTAGTAGTGGGAAAATTACCCAAGCACCTGAGGCCCATAGAAAGAAAAATAATAGTGCAATGCAACACTCAGTTCTCCCGGATTGGAGGGTACCTCATTCACACAGGAGCAGATATGCATATCCACAGGTGTGTTAGCGAAGACAAAATCTATGACATCCTAAAAGCCTACCACAATGGACCTTGTGGTGGACACTTTATAGACCGTAAGACTGGACATAATTCTTACAGATGGGCTATTATTGGCCCACAATTTTTAAGGACACCAAGAAATTTTTCCAGGCATGCGATAGCTACCAAAGAATGGGCCACCTTGGCCAATCTGACAAGATGCCCCTGCATCCACAGTTAGTCATCAAAACTTTTGAACACTATGCATTAGATTTCATTAGCCCAATAAACCCATCATCTAATCAAAAGACATATATACTGGTTGCAATAGAATATGTGACTAAATGGGTGGAGGTAGAAGCATTACTAAGACTAGGGGTGTTTTTAGGGGCGAATGTTTGCCCTTTGGCGAAATTAAGGGGTTTTAAATTTTTAGTGGGCGAATATTTTGTATCATAGTACATTTTACAAATCACCTCAAATAGGCCACCTTATTTTAAGGGAAAGGGTAAAAAAGGTAAATTTAGCCCTTGAAATTAGG
>APFE031302254.1:90764-108999 GCA_000404065.3 Pinus taeda
AGTGGAGTAAACATATTGTAATTTGGGTAATTTTTCTAATTGCAAACAGGAACATAGAAGTGATGAATTTGAATTTTTCTTGGTTTTATAAATAGTATTAGGTTTTTTTTTATCTTACACCCACTAGATCATCGATATGTAATTTCGGTAATTTTGATTTCAAAAGATATTTTAAAGAAATGCAATGATTTCATATGTGTATTCAATAAACACAAGATTTTATAATTGAGTAAAATATTAGCCATGCCCGGTGAGAGATTCGCCAAAAAATTATATATACATATCATATTATTGATAAAATCACCTTCCATTTTTCCTATATACCATGGAGATTCGCCTATTTATTATACATGTAAATTTGGGGGGGTTCTTAAAATTTTCCCTAAGAACCATAGAGGACACAGTAATCCATTTTCTTTCCCAAATTTTCATGCGATATGGCTTGCCCAAAGAAATAATTACGGATGGAGGGCCACAATTTGTAGGCCATAAGCTTGCTGCTACATTAGAAATTATCACATCTTACACAGAATCACATCTCCATAACACCCGCAGGTAAATCTGCAGGTAGAAAGTACCAACAAAGTAATCGAGGCCATACTAACAAAAACAATCACCTCACATAGACATGACTGGGATACCCGATTGCCAGAAGCCTTGTGGACATATCACATGACTTGGAGGAATACCACAGGATACTCCCCATATTAACGAGTGTTTGGGAAAGAACCTATCTTCCCAATATAATTTCAAATTCAAACATTGAGGATAGCCCAAGAAGTAGGTCTAGATTTGAATGAAGCACAGGTTAACAAACTACATCAAATTAATGAATTGGATGAAATCTGACTATCAGCTCTTCAGCACACTGCATTGATCCAACAGTAAAGATAAAAATGGCATGATGCCATCATCAAGAAAAAGATATTCCATGATGGTGATTGGGCACATTTGTATGATTCTAAGTTCCATGATTTCCAGGGCAAACTCTAGACTAGATGGTTAGGTCCCTATGAGATACAAGAGGTGCACAATAATGGCATCCTTACATTAGCCACCATTGATGGGTTTGGCTACTATTTTAAAGCAAATGGACATGAAGTACACCTCTATCACAAACCGCTTACAAGTGAATCCTTTTGCCAGCAGATACGAGAAGATTCCAAAAATACAAATTCTCGTTGAAGAGGGAAACTCTTCGATAGCACTAGTCCAGTAAAGATTTTTTTTTTTGAAACATGTACATAAATTTTCTTTTTTGTTTTCTTTCTATTTGACTGGATTTGCTTAGAATAGTAGAGTGTTTATTAGTTTGTTTCCTATTTTTCTTTGTTGTTCCCTATAGGGAACAACACTTTTTTGTATATATTTTCCTTTATTGTTCCCTACAGGGAACAACACTTTTTCGTGTGCATTTTCTTTTGCTATTCCCTACAAGGGAGAGCTATTGTTCCCTCTATGGAACAACACTTTTTCATGAGTATTTTTCTTTCTTGTTCCCTATAGGGAACAACTGTTGTTCCCTATAAGGAACAACACTTTTGTGTGTATATTTTCCTTTGTTATTCCCTATATGGAACAACACGTTTAGTGAGCATTTTTTCTTTGTTGTTCCCAACAGGGAACATCAGTTTTTGTGTGGGTTTTTCTTTTGTTGTTCCCTTAGAGGAACTACACCTTGTGAGTATTTTTCAGAACATAATTTTTCTTCCCCTTGCATAATCATCCCTAGACCATCCCATTTCACTCTTTATGATCCTCTTTATGGCACAAAAGTACAAATACATATTTAAGGACAACAAGTATGCAGTCTATTGGAATAAGAAAATATCTTGAATGTTATCATCTTTAACAAGATTGATTTGTATTGATTGAAAAGGAAAGGACACAAATATCTATATCACTTCATTGTCCTCATTTCCGTTATAAATCAAACTAATTGATTATCTGTACCATGTTGGTTCTCCACTGTCCCATATAGCTATCTATGTTAATTATCAATAAGATTATGGGCATTTTTTTTTTCTATTGATATGTTCAAACTTCTTCTGCCATCCCTACTCTTAAGGAGTGTTGAGCCACCCTCTATATATAAATAGGAAGTGTTGTTCAAAAAAAATAAAAAAAAAATATAATATATATATAGAATATTTACTAACAATTGTATGATTTTTTTCCACAGATGGAGGATAGGGGGTCTCATCATGAGCCAACCTACCATGATCAGAAGGAAGCAATGAAGTGGCATTCCCACGATGGCCACCACACCAGGGATATGATCCAATGGATGCATTAAGAAATAAATTCATTGGAACATGAGGTCTCATTATGAGTCGGCCTTGCCACTTTTCGCTACTTCCTAGTGAATGGCAATGTGTTCATCTGGTTACCATGCCAACACATTAGTCTCTACTCTGAATATCATAATTCACTTCCCCAATTATACCATGGTTCCAAAGGGTTAGAAAGCAACTCTATGGAGGCTATAGACACATACAGGCAACAGAAGCTCTGTTGATGGTATTGGAGTTTTATTTTACATCAATAATTATTATCATGCCCTCTTGTTATGTTTTCATCTTTCTGCAGAAAGACTATGCTCCTACTTTACTGTGAACCTTTATGCATGCGTTAATCTTTTTAATCAATCAAAAAAGTTAAGTGGAATAAAGGCAGTAAAGCATTTTTCCTGCATATGATGTCCTTTCTCTTTATCGCATCACGTCACGGCATCTTATCACTCATGATAATTCTCGTTACACGCCTTGTTTTCATCACTCCAATATTCTTTATGATCCTTTCATTAATATGCGTACCTTGGCACTTTCATTACCCAATACTTCACCCCTGTACTTTTCCACCAACACGTTATCCTTTCATTCATTCAGTCATAGGCGACCTATTATTTTGAAGGGGGTTGAGGACGTTCGCTATACATATGCATGCATTGTCATATTTTGATTTGATTTTGCAGAACAATACGACATCCCATGATCATAGAGCATGTGGCATTATAACAGTCCTCGATAACACTATTTATGCTTATAAAGTATCACCTGGTATAGGCATTACTTTGTTGTTCCATCACTCGGCTCTGTTTATTGTTGTGTTATCTCTGCTACACTAATCATTTGTAGCTTTCAAGCATCATGAGAGGAAGAACAGTGCGCATAGAACCTTTAACATTGGCTGTCCCTGATGAAGGCAGGGAAATTTTAGCTCATGCAAGATGGATAGCATACTTTATAAGATTTCAATCCCCCAACGAGGAAATTGCCATCAAATTTTTACAAAATCTACTGAATGGACAATCCATGGTAAGAGGAAGGAAAATCACTGTATCAGACGCTATGATAATAGAAGTGTCTGTGCTGCCTGCATAAGGACCAGAATGGGCTAGGAAGCAATTGAAGTTTCATGATGCTATCAAGGCTTTTAGGGATGAAGGGCAGGAGCTAATTAAGAAGGGAAAAGGTGTTTGGTCGTCTTCCCTTGGAAAGCCATGGGGAGAATTGGCATGAATCATCCAACACTATATTACCTGTAGCGGGTGTAAATATGTGGTAAGGCCACGAAAACTCAAACTTTTAGTGGTTCTAAAATGAAAATGCTCTGTTAATGTACCTGCATTATTGAATTCATTATTGCATGACACTGTCGAGAGGCTGGGATGGTCCCAACACATAGAAATTATAGTCAGACACCATTCTTTGATCAGGTTAATAGTTAGCTATAACCTTGCCCAGCAACAATCAACCTGGGATGATCTAATATTAGCCATCGAAGGAGGTATAGCCCTGCCAACACCTAATCCTATTCCAAAAATAAAGAGGATTTCCCTTTCAGGGAACATACCCCACAAGCACAGGTGATCCATCAGGTTGATCTTAAAACAGGGAGCATTTGAAAATCCCCAAGGCAATGCTACTCAACCTATAGAATTATCCAACCGAGTAAGTGAGAAATACTTGTAGCTAGAGTTAGAAGGACAAGATAACCCTGAGTGAAAACCTGAGGAAGGAACGGGGCATTCTAGAGATGAACAAAGAAATGAATTGGGACTTCCCTCAACACCAGATATGAGTCCCCAAAGTGATTTGTTGCATAATTTCGAGATGTTCCATCCCCTAGCCAACATGAATATCTAAAAGTAGTCTGAAGGATTCCTCAATCTTACCTGAGGAGAAACTCAACCTCCTCGGAATTCTGGCCATACCAAAATTCCATTGCCCTCAAAAGATGTGAGCCACGAAGTGGGAACAGATGCAGGGGCCATTCAAGAAGTAGAGAACCAATATGGTGACATGCTCCCAGTAGGACACAGCCAGGTAGGCCTAAGCACAGAAAACATAGGCCAAGAAGAAGAAGTCAAGACAGAGATAATTTAGGAAGATGATAATCAGTTAGGAGACATGTCTTATTAGAATATAGACAAGGTGAGCAACCAGGCTCTTTAGAAGCATAAACCATTAACGAGACTATCAGCAGAATAGTCCCTCCTCTAAAAAGATATAGAGCCAAATTGAAAAAACTAAGAAAGAACAACACAAGCTTCTCAAAACCGTAAAAGGGCTTAGAAGGAAAATAAGAGAAATCACATCAGGGAAGGTTCTGGACAATACCTCAGAGACAGAAAACACAGCTATACAAAGAGAGTTATATGAAAGTAGGGCTACAGGGACCCAAACCGAGCCCATACTTACTCAACCAGTTATCACTCAAGAGGAATAGCATGTAATTCTAGTAGATGTAGCTATTCAGAAAGAGGATGTACACTCTTGTAGCACGGATACTCAGACAGAGGTTTGGACCTCCCATAATAAAGAAATTCAGACAAAAAACATTCTTTCTCATAGCATAAGCACTCATACAATCTTAGAAGCCAAATATGTCATGACACACAATGACGCCATTATACTAAATCTTTGGGCAGAATTAGCACAAGCTTGGCTCACGTTAGAATGACTTGAAAAAGAAACCATTTCCCAACAGAGATATCAAGAGCTATAGAGACAGCTTCGGGAAATGAATGCAATAGGGAGTGAGACTTTTGACAGATACAAAAAAGCAGAAGAGAAAATAGAGAGAATCAAGCTCACACTAGATATGTTCATAGGTTGGACAGACACCATCTAGTCATTTTATATAAATTTCTTGGCATGTAGGTCCCCTGACACCGACTATGCATTGTTTTTGTTAGAACGATACTTGTTGTTGAAATTTAAAGCCATGAGAGCTAGAAAACCAATTGAATTAAAAACCATTGAGGATTTTATAAATTGCTACAAACAACATGGTGTAAAGGTTCAAATGCTTCTTTGCAAATTCTACCTACACAATTTTGTATTAGAGAATGAGGTGGAAAAGAAACCTAACCCTTTTTCGGAGATGTTCAATTCGAGGCCTTTATCTCGTTTTTCGTTAACCAACTTAAATGGTTTAAAGCTCATAATGCATTCCTACAAAAAGGGCATGGATTGGACCTCTGGGTAAGAAGTGAACCCCAACACCCTTTGCAAACGATTTCCAACCATAAGAGTCTAATGACAAGGGAAGGGGTGATTAAAATTTTGGGCCCCCTTCATAAGGAGATTGTATAGAGCAGAGTATCATATTTTCACTCCATTCAAGAAAACTCTTTGGCTGCATCCAAGCTCTGGTGGACGGTCTCCACTAGTAGTGTGCAGGATAGGGAGCCATTTAATTACAGGAATTTCAAAGCAGTTATGGCCCATTCTGTCACCTATAGCAACCTTATTTTGAGAGAAGGTCCTTATTGGTTAGGGTATCGGTTTCGTAGCCCCATCATTTGGTATCCTCCTGAAGGTTATCGGGCTATCTATGAATTGGCTCAAGGAAAGGAATGGCCTGCCTTCGGGCTCCTAGCTCAACATCATTGTTCTAGAAAAATTTTTGATGCTCCTTCTCCAGCCTAGTCTTTAACTGCACTGCATCAAAATTACTTTCTTTTCATGAGGACATGAAACAGGGTAAGGAGGGGAGTATGTTGAGTCACGAAATGGGTATGTATCTACCATTAATTTCACAGCCTTTTTCCTTGTTTCTTATCTTTCTCATATCTTAATGCATTAATATATTGATTGATTATGATAAGAAATGGCTGAACTGCTAGCAGTTAAGATCTAGCCATAGTAACTAACTTTTACCCCTATTTATGTAGAAAAATTACTAAAGGAACAGTTGTTGTTCCCTAACAGTTGAACAACATAAACTAACAAATGGAGGGTGGAACACATCGGTTGTGGACAAGGTTAATGACGAATCAAGAGGGTCAACGTGAAAAGGGAATGGTGTGTAAAGTTAGCAATCAGTTGCGACTCCCTCAGGATCGGGAGATCCTGAGGGGTTGCATTTATCTTTTACCCTTTCCGATTATAAAAGAAGATGATTGTAGGAAGAAAGGGGATGCATCCTTGTTATTTCAGCCTATAATTTTAATTTACAGACTCATGCTGTCGAGAGAACCCGATCATATTTTAATGTTACTCAAGTTGAATGATTAATATATAATTTAGGGTTGTTGTGCATTTGCCTTATCTGAAGTAGCTCAGCAGCATTCATTGGCAGCTAAGGGCCCAGCCTTTGGTGGATTAAACTGCTTCTTTGTATTATATCTTTCTTCTTTCGACAAGTTTGATTAATTTGTTAATTTTCTCATCTTATGTGCTTTTTACTGTTTTCCTATATTGAAGTAATATCTTTTCTTGATATGATTTATTACATTGTCGTTTGATTCAGTTTACATTCATTGCAGATTAAGTTACTTAGATAATTATTCAAATTGATTTAATCAACTATAAAGAGTTTGGTTATTGCTATTGATAGCTCAGATTGATATCATTTCCATTTGGATTGCTTTATAGAGATTGAGTATGATTTAGATGAAATTAGCTATGAAGAGATGAGTTATTGCTACTATGCTCTCGGCTGATACTATTATTAATTGAATTGCTTGTGTGAGATTTGATTATGATTTTAACAGAGGTTTAAGTCTTGAATCTTAGATGTCATATTTCCTTTAATGATTGCAATTTGAGTTTATTAGATACATTCGTTTACTCTTGTGTCAAGGTCTATCCTTCATTTTAAGAAACATTACTCTCTTGATTTATAGCATGCACATATTGTGTACACTTTTCGAATAAAAGGAATTTCTCGGTTTGATGATTAATGTGCGGTAATTAGGAGTTTTTAAAAGACACCTTTTATCAACCAACGTCCAGAAAACTGCCAAATCCAATTCTAATTGCAAAATGGAGGTTTTGAATCGTCAAATTGAACCATGGATTACTAGGATGGTGAAACTAAACAGGGATAATATTGAGGTGGACAAATAAAGTAAGTTGAAACTAGCTGGGATGAGAAAAGTAGCACATATAAAACATCTTGTCAAGTTGAGTTGAAGGAATATTTTTACCTAGTCTATGCAAAGATACAATGATTTGATTTTGTAAACCATAATGATCAAATCAATGTCATGATCATCTAGTAGAGGGAAGGAGTGACATGTAGAGTTATAAAATGCAATGCAGAGGACTACGATGTAGGACTAGAAGTGTTGGTAAAACATATAAGAGATAAAGAAACGAAAGGAGAATATAGTGGTTCATGATTGGAGAAATAGGAGTAGTGTGAATATGGAGGAAGGAATGAAGGTTGATATTATTTGGGAATATGCCAAGAGTAAGAATTCATGATTGGATATTGTGAATAGATGAGAATATGCTAAGACGAAGTGTCCAAGTTGCTGACAAATCTAAGGTTTCATGATTATGGGAGAGGAGACCGTGTCGAGCTAACTTGGGATGGTAGAATTAGAATTAGGGACTTCTTCCATGGGGTGTGGTTGAGTTAAACTAGGTGGCCCAGCCTAGGGAGGTTCCCCTTCAATCACAATAATGGTTTTCATAATATATTATAGATCCACCATTTACTTAGCGCAACACTAGTTTTGTGTAGCCTTTGTAGATATATTCACTATGTTGGTGTCAAGGTAGTCCTCACATTTGGGGTTGTATTAGCTGGATGGGGTTTTGTCCTCATGCATGGTCGGGTGACACGGGGGCACACAAGGAGTAACCCCTGCCTTGGTGGGTAGAAAGAGCAACAATCACTTTGAGGGCACATGGAAGTCATTTGAAAAATGATGAACTACCTCACCACGCTAACCCTTGAAGCACCTTCAACAAGGAAATAAATCTGAATTCTTGCCACTACCTACCAGAGGAAGGAATAGCTATAGGAGGAAGAAGGGGTAAATGGTTAGGGAAAATCATAGAAATTTTCCCTAGAGCAACAGTGCTAGCTATGGTTTATCTTCTAAACACACCACTATGGGGAGATAGAGTGTGACAATCACCTCTTATTACATTCCAATGTTTTTTGACAACGATGCCAACTCACCACCACTACAAGTTGTTATACCAAGAGATTTAAAAAAACCTTGTTAAGAACAAAGGTTACTTAATCCTTTTGGATAGGAGGATGATTGAGTTTCTTCGGACGAGCCACAATTTTGTCTTGGGGGCCTATTGGAGCCTGGAAATTTTTTATTTAAATTTTTTGCTAAGTGTAGGACCACACATGACGATATAGGAGCATGAACAAAGTAGACAATGCACAATAGAGGGAGATACCATATGAGGAAGACGCGCAGTGTAGGGAGACACTATGAAATAAGGAGATGTCATCATCCACAGGGAGGGGATGTGTGCGACAAAGGATAGGAAATTAGGATTTTAAAGTAGTAGTGAAGTAGGAGATAGATGTCGTGGTAAGGAAGGTTTAAGATATTTTATAGGAATGGGAAGGTTGGTGGAGTCGAAGAAAAAAGGTGGGAGATATTTCAAAAGATGGTAAGCATGCATGGATCAGCTCAGGGATGTATCAGAAAATATGTTAATGTCCCAAAGGAAAACTAGAGAGATGGAGGAGAAATCCAAGAAGGTTTGAGAAGCCTCTAGGTAGAGATAAAAGGGAATTCTACAAATGAATATGTTTAGAAGGTAGATTAGTGAAGTATGAAACAAGATAATGATTGTTGAAAGAGAAGATTGTTACTCTACCTGTATTATGTTTGTCTATGTCTATTTGTAATCTAATCATGAATGTGTGACATTGTAGCTTCTTTGCAACCCCTTATACATACATAGATACATATATATATATATATATATATATATATATATATATTATAATGTATATGTATATTATATGTATATGTATATTGTATATGTATATGTATATGTATATTGTATATGTATATGTATATTATATATGTATATGTATATGTATATGTATATGTATATTGTATTTATATGTATGTTATGTATGTATGTACTATGTATGTATGTATGTATGTATATGTATGGATATATATGTATGTATGTATGTGTGTGTGTGTTATATATAAAATAATATAATATATATAATATATATATAGAGAGAGAGAGAGAGAGAGAGAGAGAGAGAGAAAATGTTGGATTTGTTTTTACTGTATGCGCTTGCCTTTTTGAATGTCATGCAGAGATTAATGGGACTATATAAATATTGCGTTAAAGCACTTGGTCCCTTTTCTTATATCTAATGAAGGAATAGAATCAATGGTTTGGTTTTCCCCAATATTTTGGTTAATGTGTTAATGTACCTCATTGTTTATGATGTGTTGGTTTAGCTTGCTCTTAATGTTTTGATACAACAATAAATATGTGTGAGTGCATGGAATGGTTAATTTATTGGAAATTTTGGTAACATATTCATAATTTATATTGTTCCTGTAAAGAACATGATCTACTTTTGAGTAATTTCATCTCAATTACTAGGAGATGTAAATCGCTTTAGACCTCAGTGGGTTCTCATTTGTGACTTGTGCACTAAATAGTAGAAAAAATAATTTGGAGGTCGTGTGTAGTGTGCAGCCTTAGGAGGACTATTAAGAGTTTATGTGTTGGGAGTATAGTGTCATGAGTTGTTAATAATCCAATTAGAATGAAAAAACCTAGTTTTCACATTCACCCTTTAGCATCTCGAGTGAGACTTCACTCAGCTTGTGTGTGTTTCCCAAAGGGTCGATGCTAAGCATGTTTTTGTTCACCACTATGCGTCAAATACTAGGTTTGTTGGAATCCCATGTGTGAATAATGATATACTTATCAATGCATTGCAAAAATCACTTTAAGAGAAGTTAGAAATAAATTTGAAGAGATATATAGCTTCCCAGCCAAAGATTTGTGGATAGACAAAAGTTGTCATATAGGACATTGATTCGAACTTTTAGAGGTTACAAATAAAATAATTTAAGGACCTTAGCTCACAACTTCATTTACATTCAACACATATAACAAAGATACCAAATATTATACCAATATGTCATCTTTTAAAGATTTTTTTGTAAACTTGTCACTACAACCCTTAGATGTTGTATGTTGACAATGAGTTGTGATAAAAGAAAATCATAAACCATCTATTGGAAGAAAGAAAAATAAATATATCCTGAAAATATTAGGAAGATCAATTTGCAAGTACGAGAGACATTGAATAGGGAAATGAGAATTATAAATCCCACCATGGTCAAGACATAATTCATAAAAATTTATGTCAGGAGATGGAACTCAATTTTCCATTTGAGAAAAGAAAATATAAAAGGACCTCGTAATAAGGTCAAAACCTTGTTATATTGTAATTTTAAAATATTGGAGAAAATGGGTGATAATTCTTATAGGAAAAATATACCACAAATATTTTCATTTAGTGAGTGTTCAATGTCAAATATCTAAATCTCCATGAATCTTCAATAATGGTTCAACAAATTCAGGAGTAGGTCTCACCAAGCATGGGGAGTTAGAACTAGAAGAAGCACAAGCGTAGCTTCCAAGATACATAAATTTATAGAAGTAGACAAGGACTACTATAATAAGGAAACATGAACTTTGGAAATTAGGGTTTAAAATACAACCACCTATAGAGGCCATATGGTACCCCATAGAGAGTTTATGCATTGGAGGAAATATTTGGAGTACTTTTTGGTGTGTTCTTGAATGCAAAGCAACACCAAAAGGGAAATACCTTATAGCCACTATGAAAAAACCCTGTGATTAACGTCACATTTTTCTTCCTTTTTCATCTCTAGATCCCATTTTTGGTTCTATTATTGTGCATTTATCAAATATGGTGCAAAATTTGAAGCAATGTTTGCACCAATTTTTGCACCAAGTCTTACACCATGTTTAGCACCAAGTATTGTAATGGGTTTTGCACTAGGTTTTACAACTAGTTTTACTCTAGGTTTTATGCCAAGATTTGTGCCATCGTTTTCACCATGTTTTGCATTAATTTTGGCACCTAATTTTGTTTCACCAACTTTTGCATCCTCTATTGCATCATCTCTTGCATCCTCTTTTCCATCATTTTTTAAATCATCTTTTGCATCCATTTTTGTACCACTTTTTGTATCCCCTTGATGCCAAGTTTTTGCATCGAGGTTTGTGCCTACTTTTGCATCTACCTTTTCATATACTTTTGTTTCATCCACTTTTGCATCTGGTTTTGCATCGATATTTACATCTTCTTTTTCATCTGTTATTTTTTCCACTATTGCATCCAATTTTCTTGTGCCATAATTTGCACCTAGTTTGGCACCTCCCTTTGCACCCATTTTTGCTTCTAATTTGCATCCACGATTGCATCCTCATATGCATCTAGGTTTTCATCTACTTTTACATCTATTTTTGCATCCCTTTTTGTATCCACTTTTCCTTCGAGATTTGCATTAGGTTTTTTTTCTCATATTGCATCTACTTTTGCATCGGATTTTGTAGCATCAACTTTTGCATCCTATTTTGCATCCATTGTTGCATCCATGTTTACATCCACTTTTACATTTTTTTTTGCATCTTCATTTTCTTATTTTTTTTCATCTAGCATTTGATCCACTTTTGTTGTGCCATGTTTTGCACTTAGTGTTGTACCCACATCTTCGTCCAATTTTCCATCCATCTTCGCATCCTCTCCTGCATCAAATATTGCATATATTTTGGCATCCAATTTTGTGTTGGGTTTTGCATCTCATTTTGTATCTTCTTTTGCATATATTTCCATTGCATCACTATTCTTCATCCAATTGTGTTTCTCCTATTGCACACATGTTTGCATCCACTTTTACATCCCTTATTGCATCTTGTATTGCATCTAAGTTTGCATCCTTTTTTTTGCGTATTTTATTACATCCACTTTCTCACCCACCTTTTTGTGTGCCAAAATTTGTGCCATATCTTGTGCCTACCATTGCAACCCCACCTTTTATTTCCACATTTGCATCCTCTTTTGTGTCCAAGCTTGCATCAAATATTGTTTGTGTTTTTTGCATCCCATTTTGCATCTACTTTTGCATCCACTTCTGATGCATCCAATTTTGCATCTAATTTTGTGTGCACTATTGCACCCATGTTTACATCCCTTTTTTCATCCAATTTTTCCTCCTTCTTGCATCCATGTTTGTGTGGTTTTTTGCATTCATTGTTGTATCCACATTTGTTTCACCACAATTCATGCTAAGTTTTATGCCTATTATTGCACCCATGTTTTCTTCCACTTTTGCATCCACGTTGGCATCCTATTTTGTGTCCAACTTTGCATTAACCATTGAATATACTTTTTCGTCCACTTTTATTTCACTTTTTTTGTCTTGTTTAGCATCTACTTATGTTGTTTTCACTCTTCATCCAATTTTATGTCTATTGTTTCCCCCATTTTTTTTGTTCATTTTTGTATCACCTTTCTAGCACTCATCATATTTTTTTTATTGATGATATTTCTTATGAAATTAACAATTATGAAAAATTGATGACAATGTCAATAATTATGACCATGATGATAATGAAGACGATGACAATGACATGAATTGTGATTATGGTGATAATGACAATGATGATAGAGATGATGGGGGTTACAGTGATAATGATGATGACGAAGCTAATGACCTTGGCCAATATTCCCAATTTTTAAATGTTTTCATGGTCATAATCATAATCATTATGGCATCATATTCCAAGTCATCATCATCTGATCATCACTATCATTATTTTCATCTTAGTCATCATCAAAAACAATAACGACATGAATGATGATGATGATGTCCATGACGATGATGAAAATAATGATGATATAAATTACATTAATTATGATGATGGGGATGATGAAAATTATAATGACGATGATAATGGTAGTGATGATGATAATCATCGATCATCTCCCAAAAGTAGAGCTATTATTTCTCTTGCATATATCATGTTAGGTCCCTATACTATTGGTATAACCCCTTATTGTTATTAGTACAACCACCTTATTGTATTATTGTCCCTATGTAGTCCCCATATTGTTATTATTGTGCCCTTATATTATTATTGTTATGTCGGCTCTGATTATATTATCACCCCTTAGACTTATATATATAGAAAGGAGTTCTTGTCATTTGTATCATCCGATAAATTGGATACTATAGATGGAGAAATATTTTTATCTACATGACGTGAAACTATTACAAAAGGTGCATATTGCATCTTCCTATTTAGAACCGATCAATTTTTATGGCATAAAGGGCTTTGTTCTCATAAAAAACTTGTTATGTGATCAATTTTAATAGAGGAAATGATATCACATTATGAGGATACAAAGAGAAACACCTTCTTTAGCCAATTGATAAATATCAAACAGAAGTGTTCAATGATAGAGCACATTGAGGACATTCAAAAATTGAATATAAGGAAAAGTGATATTCGAGAGAAGCAGAGGATTGATGTCTCCATAGGGACTTTAAAGGATAACATTCAACATGAGGTTCATCTTTGGGAACCTGATTTGTTAGAGAAGGCATTTAGGTTGGCATGAAAATTGGAAAGAAAAATTATGGCAACAAGGAAGTCTACCCCTCACAACTATAAAGATGGAAGTGTTGTTTCTCCTAGCCTTCACCAACCTACAAGGTTGACACCACAACAATTAGAAGAAAAAAGAGCAAAAGGTCTTTGTTACAATTGTGATAACAAATACATTAAAGGTCATAAGTGTGTTGAGAAGAAATTATTTCACATTCATTGTGGAGAGGAGGAAGAGAAGGATCAAGAAATGTCAAAAGAAGAGGATATACACCATGAACCAACACCAGAGAAAGAAGAAATTAATCCGACCATATCTTGTAAAGAATTGGAAAGAATTACCACTCCTCAAACTACCAAGATAGAAGGACATATAAAGAAGAAAAATGATGAAGAAGTGAAAGATCACATTGAGAATTAAGAAATGAATCTGACCATATCTTGTAATGAATTGGTAGAAATTAACATTCCTGAAACTCTCAAGATAGAAGGACATATAAAGAAGAAAATATTGAAAAAGTTAAAGATCACATCAAGAATCAAGCATCAAGAAATGAATCTGACCATATTTTGTAATGCATTGGAAGAAATTATCGCTCGTCAAACTCTCAAGATAGTAGGACATATCAAGAAGAAAAATCTTCAAGAAGTGAAATATTGCATCGAGCATCAACAACAAGTTCTCCAAATTTTAAAGGATAACGCCACTTTGCTGCAGAATCGAGTGAAACAATGGGTAGATCAACATCACAATGAAAGAAGTTTTGATGTAGGCGATTTGAGATTTTTATGGCTACATCTCAATCAATCTATTTATGAGAATGAAATGTTGGAATACTACATGCACTTAAGAAATGGTGACCTTAACTAATGGGAGGACACTTCAAGGCAAAAATGAATCATGATAGTCTTAAAAACTTTTTAGGACAAAGATTATCTTTAGAAGAACAGAAAAATGGGTCACAAATATGTTCGGTTATGACTTTGAAATCATCTACAAAAAATCGAAGGAAAATGTTGTTGCAGATGCACTCTCATGAAAGGATGAGGATGTGGAAGATTTTTTTTGTGCCATTTCTATTATCCAACTATATTGGATAAATGAAGTAAGGGATGAATGGAAGAAGGATGAAGAAGCGTGACCACTCATTCAAAAGTTGGACAATATCCCAGTTCAAACAATATTGCTAGAACTTGACGAGGAAGGAAAAATCATATTGGAACCTAGAGCAGTCAAAGAAATAAGAACTTTATAGCTACGAAATTGATCAACTTCAGAGTATCTCATCAAGTGGAAGAACTTACCCAGTCAAGATTCCACATGGGAGGACAAGAGTTTGATACAGAAGCATCAAGAACTACTCAACCATTGGAGACAACACCTTTTGAAGGCGTGGAGCATGTTAGGTCCCTATACTACTAGTGTAACCCCTTATTGTTATTGGTTTAACCACCTTATTATATTGTTGTGCCCATGTAGTCCCCATATTCTTATTATTGTGCCCCATAGAAGCACACTATTGTTATTATTTTGCCCTTACATTATTATTGTTATGTTGGCTCTAATTATATTATGTCCACTTAGAATCCTATATATAGAAAGGATGCCTTTTCATTTCTATCATCCAAGAATTGTTCATTTGTGTAATGTAAAGGAGCTTTCCCCCTCAAAGAGGGTGATTTTGAAGGCATTTATCTATATTTTCTATCTTTTTGTGAGCTGGTTTCATAACAATCCTTTTCTAGCACTTGTAACATTCTTTGGGTTGATGATATTTCTTACAACACCTATAATTATGAACAATTGACAACAATGCCCATAATCATGATGATGTTGGCAATGGTGAGGACATGAAGGGTGATTATGACGATAATCCAATGATGAAAATAATGAGGACGATGATGGTGGTGATGATGATGATAATGAAGATGATGACAATGATTATGATGATGTCAATGACCTTACAGTCATCGATTCATGAACTTACTAGTTTCAATATCATCTTATGCATATGTATTTCTATAAGAGTTTTTACATTTTTTGTCTCTCTTGGGATACTTTCCTCTTCTCAATAATATTTGTTACATTTTCTATATACACTAGATAGAGTTAGAGGGTCACCTCACCTGTGGATGCCCCATTTATTATGAGATTCAACGGATGTTTTACTATCTTTATTAAGACTTGGATGGATCAATTTTTACTCCTTTTCAACACCATGTCTAACTCTATTTATGAGGGATGAATTTTGATTTAGATATTTATATAAGGCCTTATGTGGCCTTCCCCTTTTCAACTCTTCCGAGGGGATCACCTCATTCCATGTTTTCTTTCCTATAAAGGGCCAAAATCGAAAAACCAAGATTTAAACTTATTCAACTATAAAATTGGTGATTTCTCATACCTCTTCTTGAACCCTTAAATAGGACATCTTTCTTCAGGGAGAATATTGAGGGTTTCCCATCATATATTGCAGATTGGATGTAATAGGACTTGTTACCCTACTTCATGTTGAGAAGCCAATTATTAGAAGAAAATGGTTGATTTATCTTAACTTGATAATTACTCATGAATGACTTCTGGCTTCTTATTACTTATATTGTCTTCTTCATAATGTAATTACACAAAAATTACAAAACATAAAGATCACAAGGAAACAAAGAATACCAAGAATTAGGCTCCAATCCAGGGATAAACTCCATTATGGGGGAAACCCAAAAATACTTCTCTTATAAAATTAGATCAAAATGGGATATACAAGACCCGAGGCCAAGACCAAGATTGCCACAAATATCCAATTCATCCCTACTCCAAGTCTCCTCCAACCAAGTCAAAGTCAACGAAATTAACCGTTAATTAAACACTCTAAAATAAGGTCAAATAATAGAATTTTTGGACCTGTAGTCAAGGATGAAGTTCATACCTATAATTTTCATAGAGAAGCCACAAAATATTCACACGTGAGTGAAGAAACAAGATGGAAAAATCATAGTTTATCTATCCTTCAATTCCAATTGGCTTTTAATCTTGTGTGGCACAAGAAACATTTTTTTGTGATTATAAGTGGTTGGTATTCCAAGTGATCAATTTCACTGATATATATATACCTATGCAATGGGGTTGAAGAGATGCCTCTCAGGCCAACTTGTTCAAGGAGGGCCAACTTGGTCTTCTATTGATTCTTTGACTAAAAAAAAAGTCTTTTTCTTTTTCTTTGAAAAGGCCAAATGCGACTTGTCTCAAATACATTTCTCTTAACTCAAAATAATTTATTTTTTACTCTATAAGCATGAATAACATGCTTTGACCAAAATTAAATAGTAATAATGAATACAATAATAACTATTAATGATAAAAAAATATTATTGCATTATGAAGATGGACACTAGTTACATTTTTCAACACTCCCTTTAAACTAGCGAGGTACTCATAATAAGACAAAAAGTACTTTCAAGTTGAAATATTCAATGATGATTTACATCATCATAGACAACATTGTCAAAATAGAAAGTCCTTGACTAACAAGTTCTATCTCTCCATTAGATCAGAGCACAATGGTGGGAGGCATAAATTTGGACACCACTACCTCTCTAGGAGCATACACTACCAGGATGTTCACCAGGTATGTCCTAACATGATCATTTCCTAATCCACTGTCATAATATTTCACCGCAGGAAATGTTGATCCTCATGACTATTCTTATCTTGCATTAATGTACTTGACTTATGTTGGTTGGTCCTAGTCAAAGTAGAAATTCTCAAAGAATACGGGTCCCAGAGGTTTATCCAATCCACCATTCTCCGTATTGTTGTCTTTACTAGGCTTATGATTGTTAGTCTTGGCCATGATACATGACATGTGGATAATATGGTGTCCACTTTTCATAGAGAATAACATCGTTAATTTGTTTTCATCACATGATACCTTTATGATTATGCATCCATAAATTTGTGGCAAAATATTTCCCCTTTTAACATTTGTGATGAAAGAAAACTAAAAAGTCAAAGAAAAAATCACTAAATATACAATAGAATGATTTAACTAAGTCTAAACTCTAAGGTTGAAGTGAAAATTCATGTAAATGTTATATCTATGAGTTCTACCAAACTTATGAAAACCTCATTCCCTAAGTCCTATATATAAGAAAAAGAAAAAGAAAGAAAAATGAGGCCCTATGAATGGTAACTCAGGTATTTACTCCCTCTTTGGCAAACATATGAATATATACACTCCTAGCCACACTTGATCACATGTTTGTAATGGTTAAATAATGAAGTCCTCTTTTCCCCTTGTATTTTCACTTCATCATTTAAGCACCTAATTGAGGATCCAGGGAATGTT